>JAJIBD010004432.1:0-156045 GCA_021461705.1 Cryptotis parvus | reverse complement strand
TGACCATAGTGTAGCAACATGTTTTTATATCTCAAAACATTTATATTTCCACTCCTTAGTCAATGTTCCCTTTGGTATTTTCCTTTTTTTCTTTTTCTTTTTTTTTTTTTTTTTGTATCTAGTATCATTCCATGTAATTAATTACTGCCTGGTTTTCAAATCATTCTCCCACTTTTGTGAAGGAAATTGCCCCTTTAAATTGTTTTTTGGGGAGGTGTTTGGGGGGGATAATGAGACAGTACATGGGTTAAGGCACTTGCGCTGCACATGGTCCCTTAAACAAGTTATAGAGTAAGTTCTGAGTGGCATTGGTGTAACCCACAAAACAAGCAAAAATAATTGCTTATCTTTATTTCTGTCACTGTACTTACGTATTTGCTTTTGTGTCTTATAGGATACTATTTTTTTTAATTTAGGATATGTGACTATCTAAATGAGAAAGTAAGTTAAAAAACTTAGAAGGTGAGGGAAGAAATGGTTTTAAAAACAGAAATGGTTTAAAAAACAGAAGGTGAAGGAGAAATGGTAGGTATGAGGAAGGGGAAGGGAGGAAGGAAGAAGAAAAAATATGTATTAAGGACTATTTTTCCTTTGGAAATAAGAAAAGCACATTACCAAGTTCTTTGGGCATTCTAAAAAATTCTCTGGCTTTCTTTAGAATATGCAAACTCTCAAAGCCAAAAATTGCACACAATTAGAAAGCTATTTCCTTATTGTTTATTTTCATTCATTGATTGGACCAGTCACCTGGCTTGGTACCAGATGTAACCAAACTGATTGGGTTGGGTTGTGTTTTAGAAAATCTCTCTCTCCCTCTCTCTCCTCTCTCCTCTCTCACTCTTTTTCTCCCTCTCTCTCTTTCCTCTCTCCCTCCTACCTAGAAAATGACAGCTTAAGTTCCCCTCCATACCTGAGTAGAACTTGAGAATTAAAGTCTGACATCACCTCAACATCAACTCAGCTCACTAAAAGCCTTTTTTGAAAATGAACGTAAACCAAAGCCATAAAATTTTTTAAAATAAAGTAAAATAAAAAGCCTGTGAAATATGAGTTTCATAGTTTTAACTTGTGTAGAAAAAAAGTGATTATGGTTGGTTTAACCTGAATCTGATCTTTCAGACTGTGAAGGGTCTTTGATAATTATTAGGTTAGGAAGCCATATGCCTAATTTTTCACTTTTCTGGCCTTTTTTTAAAAAGTAAAACTTGGTTTGTGGTTTATGTTTCATGTTGGGTTAAATTGCCTCTAGGGTAAGTGTTGAAAGAGCCAGAAATCTGCTCAGGCATAATGAAATTTAGAGAAGAGCAGATGAATAGAACAGTGCTTCTGGGTATATATGGATGGATGGATGGATGGATGGATGGATGGATCGGACGGACTGGACGGACGGACGGACAGAAGAGGATGGATGGATGGATGGATGGATGGATGGATGGATGGATGGATGGATGGATGGATGGATGGATGGATGGATGGATGGATGGATGGATGGATGGATGGATGGATGGATGGATGGATGAACGGATGGATGGATGGATGGATATAAATATAGAGACATATATATGTATATGTATGTAAAGGAAGTTATAGGAAAAGGAGTCTAAGGTATCTAAGGTGCTCCTTAGATACCTACCAGCTACCTTTGTTTTTCTGTTGTTTCTTTCCCTGGGAAAAAGAAAGCAGGATCCCAGTATAAGAATAAAGATGAAACCCACCAACTATTTTTCCCACCTCCAGGGAGAAAGAAGACCTCACAATTTGAAAGTCTGCTTTAGTTAGCAGCAAACGGAGATCATTGCTTTTGCAAACTGATTCATTTGAACTAGAAGTAATTATTTCAGAAAGTTAATTCCAACCTACCATGGCAATGATAACACTGTTATTAATTTTAGGCAATTAGAAGTAACTGTTTGAGCTTCTGAAGAGGGAGAGAATGAATATTTTACTGCTAAAATTAGTAATCATGATCTTTTTAAGGTGAAAATAAATGTTGGGAAAAATGGGATTGAAGTAATAATTTTTCTGAATGCATTCTTTGTTTTGTTTTATTATTTTTCTGGGGTATGGGGAGGGGGAGGCTACACCAGTAGTACTCAGAGATTACTCCTGGCCCTGTGCTCAGGGATCACTCCCAGTAGGCTCTAAAGATCATATTGATGCCTGAGACTGAATCTACCTTACCTGATACCTTAAATCTCTGGCTTCATGAGTGCATTCTTTATGTTTAAAAGCCAGCTGCTTTTAGTTACTTTTTGTTTCTTTTCCCCAGGAAATGGCAAGGAAATAACTGATCCATAAACAGTATGCTTGAGAATAACAAGAATCCATTATTATGAGTTGTGTTCAAAAGAAAAAAAAATACCAAAGGATGAGAGAACATCTTAAACTAAAGTCTTGGATAATTCTACCCTTGTCTCTGTCTATCTGCCTCTCTCTCTCTCTTTCTCTCTCTCTCTCTGTCTCTCTCTACCCACCCCAGAATTTGCTTTCTCTGCTTTGACATCTAGAGTGGATTTCTCTCCCTTTCTAACAATTAAAGATCAACTATGACAAATGTAACTAAGGTCAATGAAGTAACTTAAGGAAATACCATCATTACATAAAATCTACAAAATATGGTGGGGAAGTAACTAAATGGGCTAAGCACGTGCTTTATATGCAGGAGGTCTGGGTTTAATTCCTGGAACCACATAATCCCTAAGCACCCCCAAGCTCAGAACTAGAAGTAGACCCTGGGTATTAAAACTAAGGATTTATTGGCAGAACCTGAAAAATCATGTGAAAAGAGTTTTCTTGCTGCATTGGAAAAGTAAATATTTAATTAATAGAAAAACTTAAAATTTAAGACTTTTCAACATATTTTACTTAGTATTTTCCTATATTAATATCCTAAAAATTAAAAAGTGGTGTTATGGCTTTTCTCTATTTAGAAGGTTGATAATTTTATCACTTTAAGCTAGTGCTTAAGCATGTTTATTTTAAAGTTTGATTCACATGAATTTTAAAGATTTTTTAAAAGTCAAACTTTCTAAAGGTGGTCATTCTCACAAACTGCTAATGAGAAGAATAATTTTCATAAGGATTCAAAATTCAGACTTCTTTCAAGCACTTGGCAAAAAATTATAACTTCATAATAAGTTTAACAATTTTTATTATTTCTACCCAATTTTTAGTCATATACCAATGGTAGTAACCACTCTTTCTGAACTATTCCATTTTATTTCAAAGAAAATTTGATTTGTAATGTGACATTTTTCCTGAGGAAAGGTAATCATTATGCATGACTATAACACATAGTTCCTTTATTCACCATACCACACACTTCTTTTATTCCATTTTCCTGGATGAAAGCTCTCTACTCACAGCTGTCCATGATACCTCTGATTAAAAGTTAGCAAAAATGAGAGAGACAATTTGTGTCTGAATCATCTGCATCATATAAAGAACCATAGTGGAGTAATAACTAATGGCCAAAGAAAACAGAAGCTGAGAAATGGTCTTCAAGCTTAACCATTGAAGACGGATAGAAGGGGAGAAGAGGGTAGGATGTCTGGACTATGGTGGAGTGAAGGGGACACTGGTGAGGCTGTAGTGTTGGAAGTTTTAATGCATGAAACTGTGTTAACTAGTTTGTAATCTACAGTGCCTATAATATAAAACTTAAAATTAAATTCTGAGCATTGAGCCAAAGAAACAATACAGGGGTTTAGGTACTTCCTTTGCATCCCCACTGACGGTGGTAAGCATCGTTGGCAGGGTATATGATCCTCTATGCACCACCAGGAGGCACTGCTGAACACTAGAGCACCTCTGAGTGTGGTCCAACCTCCCACCCGCCCCCACTCACCTCAAGTTTACAGTAATAACCTATGGAAGTGTTTTTAATGGCCTCCTTTTTAAGGAAATATAAACCTTTTCCAATTTAATTTAAAAGTAAAATTCAAGTTTCCAAATCTTACTCTGATCTTTTATTTTAAAAAACATAGCATGGCATTTCTTTTCTTTTAATAAGAACAACCTTACTGAAAAAGCATGTGCATGCGGCGCACACACATGCACACACACTAACAAAGAAAGTACATAACTTAAAAATAAAGACCACTGCTGCAGTTAAAAAATAATAAACTAAACATAACTATCTGTTATATTGGTATTTATAGGTACAATTTGATTTTTTAACTTCATCCTAACTTTCAAATTGTTTCAATGAGCTTCTATGGCTTTCAAAAATGACAAAACACTCATAAGATCTTTAGCCCAAGTAATCTAATGAGTTAAATGTTATACTTCAAGTTTTTGTTGTAATCCTTTTCCACAATTGTTTTAGTAAAACATGCCATTAATCAATGAATGCAAAATTTTGTAAATGCTTTTCAGAAATTTTGCACTTCAACTTAGCTTAGACTTAAAAAGATAAAGGCATTTTACATTAGTGAAAATACTAGCTTCTTGTTATGATGGAGGAATGAAAGAGCTGTAATAGGAAGGAAATATCTCGTGACATCGGAAGAGCAGGATGGCTCTCTGAAATACATGCCAGTTTGGATAGGGAAACACATTCACCCAAAGCACGCACTGGTTGAAGAAAGATTACTATAAGCCGTTCATGCTGCTGTTGACCTTCTATTGCTTTTGGAAATATTGGAAGCAGCCCATGAGTCTTTCTCACTCCCCTCATGGTCTGCTTTAATGTAAAGAATACAACACACATTATCCATAAAAGACAGGCCCAAGAACTGCTGTTTCTCTAGGGACCAGAAAAGAACCTGAGATACTTTGAAAATATGTGTTAAATGAATAAACCATATTGAAGAAACATACAGTATTTTGATCCAGGAATTTTGGTGTCAGTTTTGTTTGCTTTAATTTTGCTATTTGTGCCCATTGCAAAATAAATGATTATGGGAAAGGACATGATCTCCCCAAAAACCTAATAATAATTCAAACTTGAGTGATTTTATTTTTTAACAATAAGAGCCTTGCAACAAGCCAACCGACTCCCCCACTCCATGAGGGCCTCCATTTTCCACATCCGGACTTCCCTCTCGTCAGAACTTCACCCAGCACACCAGCCTATCACAGCCCGGCTCACATGGCCTAAGCGGCTGTGCGGTTCATCAATAAATGCTGGATTTAGAGATGACTACAATAGTATGCTACCTGCATGGCAGAGCCTGGCAAGCTACCGGTGTTGTATTTGATATGCCAAATACCAGTAACAATTATAGACCTCATTCTGGAATGGATTGAGGCTCTTTATGTTCCTGGAGCAAGCAGATGCCCTTGGGCTCTACTAGCATGAGACAGGACATATGGAGATGTTACTGGGGCCCGCTGAAGCAAATTGATGATGAACGGGAAGACAGTGATATTTATTTATTTATTTATTTGTTTATTTATTTATTTATTTATTTATTTATTTATTGCTTATTGGGTCACACCTGGCGACACTCAGGGGTTACTCCTGGCTCTGCACTCAGGAATTACTCCTGGCGGTGCTCGGGCGACCATATGGAATGCCAGGAATCGAACCCAGGCCGGCACAGGCCAGCCTCATGCAAGGCAAACGCCCTACCTGCTGGGCTATTGTTCCTGCCCCTTATTTTTATTTTTATTATTTAAATTCTTAACATGTTTAATTGAGATATACATGAGATATACAATAACAAAGATGTTCATGTTTGGGTTGCAGTCTTACAGTATCCCAGCAGCAATCCCTCCAACAGTGCCCATTTCCCACTACCAAGTCCCCTGATTCCCTCCCCCTGCCTAGCCGGCTTGTATGGCAAGCAATTTGCCTCCTCTCTCTCTCTCTCTCTCTCTCTCTCTCTCTCTCTCTCTCTCTTTCTCTCTCTCCTCCTTCTCTTACATATGTGGGTACAATACATACATTTAGAGGTTATCATGTATATCCCTTTGCCTAGGATACCAAACTAGACTGAGCTTTGAATAATGTTCAGTCTAGTTTGGTATCTTTTTCAACAAATATTAGTACAGTGTTCCTTTCTCTGTCTTACCTAACCTCTGATTCTCACACACTTGCAGTAGATTCCACCCACTGACAAGACCTCCTGATCCATGTTTGCCTGGCCTTGGATATTGGTATCATACTATTTTTTATATCCTGCAAATAAATGCAGTCATTCTATACCTGTCCTTTTCCCTCTGGTGAGTTTCACTTAGCATGATCCTCTCCATGTCCATCCATTTATAGGCAAATTTCATAACTTTGTTTTTCCTAACAGCTGCATAGTATGCCCTTGTGTAGATGTGCCAGTTTCTTTATCCAGCATTCTAAACATGAATTATTTTAAGGACTAGCCAAATTTTTTAATTTATGTGGACAACACTATGGAAATGGGTAGTATAGTGTAGTATTTAAGCTTAGCTACAGGAGCAGAGAGATAGTATAGGGTTGAGAAAATTGCCTTACCTGTGGCCTACCATGATTCTATATCCCTGAATTTTAAGCCCTGAGAAAAGCTAGTTGTGACCCTAAAATGTAAAGGAGGGAAGGAAGGAAAGGAAGGAAGGAAGGAAGGAAGGAAGGAAGGAAGGAAGGAAGGAAGGAAGGAAGGAAGGAAGGAAGGAAGGAAGGAAGGAAGGAAGGAAGGAAGGAAGGAAAAAGGAAGGAAGGGAAGGAAGGAAGGAAGGAAGGAAGGAAGGAAGGAAGGAAGGAAGGAAGGAAGGAAAAGGAAGGAAGGAAGGAAGGAAGGAAGGAAGGAAGGAAGGAAGGAAGGAAGGAAGGAAGGAGGGAAGGAGGGAGGGAGGAAGGCAGGCAGGCAGGCAGGAAGGCAGGAAGGCAGGAAGGAAGGAAGGAAGGAAGGAAGGAAGGAAGGAAGGAAGGAAGGAAGGAAGGAAGGAAGGAAGGAAGGAAGGAAGGAAGGAAGGAAGGAAGGAAGGAAGGAAGGAAGGAAGGGAAGGAGGGGGAGGGAGGGAGGGGGGAGGGAGGCAGGAGGAGGAGGAAGGAAGGAAGGGGAAGGAAGGAAGGAAGGAAGGAAGGAAGGAAGGAAGGAAGGAAGGAAGGAAGGAAGGAAGGAAGGAAGGAAGGAAGGAAGGAAGGAAGGAAGGAAGGAAGGAAGGAAGGAAGGAAGGAAGAGGAAAGGTTGGTTTAATTACAAGGACTCCCCAGACTGATTTCAAGTCTGAGGTCCACTTTCACAAGTTATGTGTGTGATCTTTGAGTACATCACTTCAATCCTCTCTTATAATGGAGATTGTAAATTCATCTACTTTACAAATCTTCAGCTACTTTTCATGACACTCTCAAGAATAAGATAGGTTAAAACACATACACACACAATCACACACACAGCGCAAAAATGCTTAGAACAAACTAAGCACAGTTCCATAAGTATCTGTTTCATTACTAATTTTAACTTTCAGTCTAGATTTGAAATTATCTAACACACTAACCTCTACATTTTTTAGTTCATTTACTCTCAGTAAAACACAACTTCCTGTTTCTAAAGTAGGGAATGGGGAGCTTTTTAAACTTATAAAAAAGGCTCAAAGGCTTCTTGAACATCAAATAGTTCTTACAAAACAACATTTTGATGAGTTAAGTGTAAAGGAATCAAAAACATACGGATTAAATTTCCTTTATAATACACATGGGCTTCCACTGAAGAGAAAAGTGCTTAGCAAAACACAGATCAGGCTTGCCAAACCCAAAACAATGAAAAACACTTCAAGACTTTCTGCATACTCAAAACAGAACCAGCCCCTTTCCCATTTCCAGTTAAAATGTTCACTGTGCATCACTGGTCTCCAAGCAGGTTCAGGGATTTTCCTCTGTAGATCTGTCATTCCCAAGAGTGGTCTTCCACCTTAAGCAGGAGGCTTGCTGCAGCTCAGATGTAGCATATAAGCAGGTTATAAATTAGAAGGTACATATAGATTATCATATGATTAGAAGGTGGGTTATCATTTGATTTTCACTTGAATATTTTATCAAAGATTTATAACTATGAATTTAAATGCAATAATGTGAGCATATACTAAAACTGAGATGTAGATAAGTGTTATTATTTTAAATGGTAATTATATTTTTTGTTTTTAACAAAACTATGATGCGATTTGGAGACAACCACTGGACTAGAGTTGTTACTGACTGGATCCCACGAGATGTCAAAAGATCACGTGGCCGCCCACCTACAAGATGGTCAGACTTCCTTGTCAAGACCCTGAAGGAACGGTTTGAGGCTCTTCATATTCCTGAATCAACCAGATGCCATTGGGCTACATTGGCACGTGATAGGGTCCAATGGAGATGTTACTGGCGCCAGCTCGAGCAAATCGATGAATAACGGGATTCAAGTGATCAAGTGAACAAAACTATGAGTAAAAAGTAATTTAAGCAAAACTATGAGTAAAAAGTATTATTGAGGATCAAATAATATTCCAAAAACTGTTCTGCAAGGGAATATGCTTTTCAAATATGCCTTTCATTTGGAAATCTTAGTATTTCACTGCATGCTTTTAGGATTAGAAGCAGGTAATTGTTGGGGCCAGAGCAATAGTACAGTGGGTAGAGCCTTTGCCTTGCACGCTGCCAACCTGGGCTTGATCCCGGTATCCCATATGGTCCCCTGAGTACCACCAGGAGTAATTCCTGAGTGCAGAGCCAGGAATAACCCCTGAGCATCACTGGGTGTGATCCAAAAAAGCAAAAATAAATAAATAAATAAATAAATAAATGAATGAATGAATGAATGAATAAATAAATAAATAAATAAATAAATAAATAAAAAAAAGCAGGTAATTATTACCTGGATTTTATTTCCCTTGAGTATTAAGTCTAGGAGATGTTCTGTAGCTCCAATATAACAAAACAAAACATTTCATGTTTTATATTTCTTCTCCTTAAAATTTTATTATATCACTGTGAGATAGACAATTACAAAGTTGTTCATAATTAGGCTTCAGTCATACAGTGTTCTAGAACCCATCCCTCCACCAGTGCACATTTCCCAACATCAAAGTCCCCAATTCAAAGGAGTTCTACACCCCTTTATACAATTTCAGACAATATCTAAGATAAGATACTTGAACATTTAAATGCTATATCAGTATGATGATAGGAATTAAACGCCCTTATTAAAATCTGTGACCTGGCCACATGTAAAGAAGCATTTTTTAATCACAGGTAGATATATTATGGCATAACCGTTAGTCTCACCTGTTAAGTCTAGTAATATTGATTACCTCTTGTAGTAACTTGAAAATTATAGTACTTAATGAATCATTTAATTATGTTCTCTATGAATGAAATATTAAGATAAACTAGAGAACAATACAAATTTTTAATATATTTAAGTTGGAGCTTTCAGGATAATAAAACTAACTTAACACACTTTTATGTTTTAAAGTGGATCACTTTTTCATTTCTTTTCTATTTTTTGCTTAATTACTTAACTAACAAGATGTTTTCCTTGAAAGTATTTTTCTCTGTTTAAAAGTATCTAAGACAATGTGGGTGGCCCCTTCCTTCAGGGACTGTTAGATTTCCTTTGAGTAGGAAATTTGCTGCTAAAACAACAATCTTAAGAACAAAATAATGGTCTGATATACACACAGATTGTCTCATATTTAGAACTAATTAAAAAATTTGATGAATGCAGACTCTGATTTTCATTTCATTAGCTAAACAGAAATGAGGCTGAAGAATTCAGTACAAGACCTATTGTAATCTCAAACCATCTTCTATTCACTGCTCCAACTTGTCTAAGAATCTTCAAATGAACTTAGATTTACATTTTCACCAGATATATCTTAGCTCATAACTGGGAGACTCTTGAGCAGTCACAGAAAATGTTTCCAAAAGAAAAATAAAATGTTCTCTCTAAAAGTAAATTTTATACCCATCCTTTGTAATTTAATTTAAATTTTTATTCCTTATGACCCAAAAGATTATGTATTACATATTAGTGATGTTTAAAACATTTGCTCTGGTAAAATATATAAAATGTCAGTCTTTATAGAGGAAGCCAAAAATAAGCCAACATATTTTCAATATTAGTAAAAGTCTACATTATAGATCTTTTCAAGAGAATGTATTTGAATTTGTTTAAATTGTTTGAATTAATTTGGAAGTAGTTCAAAATAACCTAAGCTATCTAGTCTATATTTTGAGGAAAATACTTAATCAATTAATTGATTTGTGTTTTTATTATTCATTTGAAAATAAGAATACTTTAATAAAACATGAGGCAAAAAGCATAACTGATGACTAATTCAAACTTCTTTAATAATATAAACATTTACCAGAAACCTTGATTATGATATTAATCACTTAACAAAAATACTACACTTGATCTTAGCCAAAAGGCCAAGAAGTCATCACTTAAGAAAAAGAAAAAATTAGTCAAGTTAGTGTACAAATAATCAAAGACCTTTAAAAAAAGGATAACTGAATGAATGAAGACATAGGACAACTAACATATATTACATACAGTAAAACACATATTATGCAAAGGTATTGTTTCATACCTATTGAACTGGACAAACTTTTCAAATAAGCAGTTATATGAAAGCTATCATTTTGTACTATTTACCGTTACTCATAAATATGGTATAAATGTTAAATTTATGTAGCGATTCCAAAAGCATAATAGTAATCATTGAAATAAAACCTGTAGCTTTAGTACGTATATTAACAAAGACTCTCATTAACTTTGTTTTCATAAAAACTGGTGAAGAGCACTCTGGGTTCATTGAATAGTTAAACATATACTGAAAACTAGCAGATACTAGCCATAAGGGACTCTTAGAGAAATAAGATGTCAGTTTAAGCACAGGTTATAGTGTGTTAAAAATTAGGAATTAAAGACTAAAAATTAGAGAATGCTGCCATAAAGTCTTAGATCATTTAGTGCAACTCTCTAGTTTAAAATACAATCAAGAGGTTTGTTGAAATCAAATATCATTTGGCGTGTTTACAAGTTAGAAATGAATAGTGCATAATTTATGCTCTTTTGACATGTGTGCAAAATCTAATGCATTCACTTATGTCGTCACAATTTATAATTTTAATGCTATATAATTGCCTATGCTGTTCTTTGGCTCAAAATAGATTTGTTTACCATTTCTTTTAAGCAAAACTCCTATCTCAATATTCAGTTTAGAATTGTGCTAATTAAATCAAGGCCTTGTGCTGATTCTTGTTTGGACCAGTTAATTTGGTTATATGTCATGATCTTAAGTCTGACCAGGCATCTCATAAATATATTTAAGGTGATCTAGGCAAGACATCACAGTTAAGTCAAACAAAATCTATTAGCTTTGCTATAAAAACAACTCAGCCTAAATATGCTATTGGAAATGACTCTCTAGGCAAAACACAGACCTTGTTGGTAGCAAGGCAAAATTACTCAATGATCATTCAGTTTTTTCCTCTAATTATCTCCATATCAGCTTGCCTTGAAGTAGCAGCTCAAATAACGTTATACCCATTTTCTGCTCATTTTCAGCTGTGTGTAGCTATTTTGAAAAAAGATATTATTGTTGGTGACTGAAAGATCCTATAAGTTGACTGCCATTTACTCCGTAGAACCCAAATTTTAGTGCAGTCTGCTCACAGATCCCTCAGATAGGAGAAAGACAAATCTGCATTTGTTTAAGCCTATCAGGACTTTTCCATTTCTCTTATTGTGATGGCGACAAAAGAATATACTTGAGAAAGCTTTCTGTAGTTGTATCCCCACACCCTCATTTTGTAATTTAATCATTTTTATTAATGTAATATTGCTCTTGAACATATATAACTTTAGATATGCATCACTGAAAATCAACATGTGTATATGGTACACTCAGTTCATCACCAAAAGTTCAATTCTATCTTTCATCATATAGTTGTTCTCTTTGTGCTAAATAATCCACCCCTGTTCCCCTAAAAGTAGATTTTTTGTTTTATTTAGTTTATTCACTTGCTTTTCCCTATATGCCACATTTGTATATTTGTCCGGATCATTTCTCTAACATGATAATCTGTAGTTTCACCTATGATGCTTTGATAGGGTTTTCTTGTTTTGTTTGTTTTTGCTTTTGTTAATAACTGCATGATATACTATGTTGTAGATATGCCATATCTTTATTTTTATTCTTCTTGAGAATACCACGTTAAGCTGTTTCCAGCTTTTGGTTGCTGTAAGTAATGCTGGAATAAATATGGGGCTGCATATATCTCTTTGAATTAGCAGGTTTGTATTGAACTTTCATCCCAAAAAGTGAGATCATTGGATGACATGAATTTTCTACTTTTAATTTTTGAGAACTCTCCATACTGTTTTACATAATTTATATTCTGACCTACAATGTTCAAGTTCCCTTCTTTTACATCCTCTACAACACTTGTTTCCTATCTTTTGGACAATAATCTTCCTCACTAACATGAAATGATATCTCATTATTGTTTTTATTTGCATTTAGTTAGTAATAAAAAGAATATAAACATTTTTGTTTGTTTGGGGGGTCACCTTCTGCAGTGCTCAGTGTTTATTCCTAGTTCTGCATTCAGGGTTCACTCCCAGTGTGGTTCAGGGAACCATAGGGAGTGCTGAGAATCTAACATGGGTGTGTCATGTGTAAGGTTAAGTATCACTATCTCTTTGGTCCCCATCAACAACTTTTATGTACTTATTTCTCTTTAAAGTTAAATTTTCTCCTGCCAGAGCATGTTTCTAGGAAGTCATTGCCCATCCATCCACTGTATTTCCCAATTGATTATTATATGAAGAATCATTGGATTAGTTCTATACAATGTAATTTAATCAAAGATTAAGCAGTCATAAATATAACATACCTCTTTCACTCTCTCCAATTCTTCTGCAGCCTTAAATATCATGTGCGAATTGTGTGTGTGGGCGGGGCGGTATAAGGTTGAGCCATCAACATGTAGGTTGATGCCCCAAACTATATGTATTTTCCAGATACCTTTTACTCTGAAATTTGGTTTCCTCATCAGTAAAATGGTAAAATGATGGGTAAGATCTTAAAACTTCCTACAGACATGTATTCTCTTAATTAGGATGAAAGTCATGCCTGTTATCTATTGCTTAATGTGACAACTGGAGATAACACTAACAACCCACATAGAAGCCCAGAATCAAATGTGCTGAGGAAGAAACTTACTAGAGGCAATGAAGATACTTCACTGGGGACATGTATATTAGCTATGACCTTGGGAGTCTGAGTCAATTTGTAAGGAGTCACCAATCCCTCAGATAAAGCTGGCAAGAGAAGAAACCTTCTAGATGAAACCCAAAGACCTACTGTAGGATAAATTATTCCAGGAATGGCAGATTAGAAAGTGTTTGTTTTTAATTGCAGTTTAGATAACATAATTAGGTAACTAAGTAATAACTGTGCTAACACTTAGGGTTTTGATGTCAATGTTATTGCACCTCACAACCACCAAAGTGCCTAAGACCCTGCAATACTGTCCTTATATTAATTCTAATTTGGTTCAATACTTTTTTTAAATAACAGTGTCAGTTTACAGCTGTATTGCTAACTAACCAACAGTATCAAGTGCAGAACCAATCCAGAGGCTTTGAACTCCCCTTAAGTCTTTCTTCCAACTATTTCCTCACTCTGATCTTAGGCAGGCTCAGCCAACCCTTCTCTCTACTCCTCTAACTCTCTATCCTGTCAGGCTCCTGCTCCTCCACCCCACTCCTGCCAGCCAGGCTAAGAACCCAGATTCAACTGACTACTCAACTGCCTTCCTAACTCTTTATGTCCCCATAATTTGCATCCCTTTAAGAAGAACAAGCCATCCTTTTAAGGGAGCTCTTGAATCGCTTAAAGAGAACCTACATACTAGGACTCACCATCTATAACTCACTGTCATAAGCCAAGTTTATGAATTAGAACATGCTACTGTATTACTAAAACTATTTTTTTAAAATTTAAAATACTGGACATTTTCTGCTTGGACATAAAACTATTTGTTACAAAACAATCTTGTTTATATAGGTCAACTAAAACGCACTACACACCTATTATAAAATGATATGGTCAGTGGTATAGAATAAATTAAATAGGTCACCTTCAAATAAATATCACATCTATAATAATGTTAAACACTTAAAATTTTCATGATTATCTTAATGTAACCAATAAATCGAAGTACTGTCAGAAAAGCTCAAGTTTAAATTCATTTTATTTGATTCATATTATGCTTTTACAGTTATATAAGTGCGTTTCTATATAAAGAAAGTTATAGAAGTGTGCTCGTGTGATATTCTTTGTTTAACAATATATAATCACATCAACTTCTTAAAAAAAGTTTACATTTTAAATCATTGAAAATGATACCAGCCTAGAACTGAGCATTGAATATAGGCAAAAAAAGATGTACATGATAACTGCTAAATGTGTGTATTGCAATTCACAATGTGTAAGAGAAGGAAGAGAGAGAGAGAGAGAGAAAGAGAGAGAGAGAGAGAAGATATAAAGAAACTGCCATAGAGGCAGGCTAGGGGAGGGGAGGATTCGGGACATTGGTGGTGGTAATGGACACTGGTGGGGGATGGGTGCTGGAACACTGTATGACCAAAACCCAACCATGAACATCTTGTAATTGTATATCACACGGTGGTATAATAAAATATTTTTAAAAGTTTATATTTTAAATAACTTCAACTGGACATTATAACCATATTCTAGAACTTCTGGAATAATTGTGATCTACAGAAGATTCATTTTATGAAATGTAGTAGAAATCCTGCCCCTCAAGTTGTTGCAGGTGTGGCTGCGGTGCCCAGCTGTGATGGCAGGTGGCTGGCAGGGCTTAGGTTTGTCTACACCCAGAGCTCTGCCCTGTGGGCACTGGATGGTTGATGGTCTGACATGGAAAAAGACTGGGCCCCCTGGGATGAACCCAGAGCCATGGCAGAGCCTGGCAAGCTACCTGTGATGTATTCAATATGTCAAAAATAGTTACAATAATGGACCTCATTCCCAATGAATGGAGATGTTACTGGTGCCCGCTCGAGCAAATTAATGAACAACAGGAAGACAAGTGATACAAGTTAAGTAGAAATTGATTGGAGTGTACTGAATTACATATAAGAAGGGGGAAGATGATCCTCAGATTGATTATTTCTTAGAACCAGCGGTAAGCACCAACAACTACTGCCATAATGCTTAACCTCATTATACTATCCAAATAAACATATGTGTATAGACATATATATATATGTTTATGTATACTTTACATATATAGGTATACAGGAATTCTTGAAATTTTTCTTAATATTACATTATTAAACATTCTTCTATCTCCAATGCTCATTATAAGATTGTAGCAAACTTCCCATGTGAGTATCCTATAGACAAGCTCTAAGGTTTTAAGCTAATGAACAACTCAAAAAAAATATTTTGAAGTATGATTTGATTTATTGGATTGAGTTCCTAAATTTTTATCAAATTTCTACCAAACTTTTTCCTAGAATTTTTTTTTCTTTTTGGGTCACACCCGGAGATGCTCAGGGGTTTCTCCTGGCTCTGTACTCAGGAATTACTCCTGGCGGTGCTCGGGGACCATATGGGATGCCGGTGACCGAACCCAGGCCTGCACAGGCCGGCTGCGTGCAAGGCAAATGCCCTACCCGCTGGGCTATCGCTCCGGCCCCGGCCTAGAATTTTTTAACAAACCCTGCTCTTATGATGTGACTAATAACTTAAAAATACCACTTTTAATTCACCCATGACTACTAGTTGCAGAGGATTTTCACTCACCTCACAAAGTGCTGTTAGAAGGCATCTTGCACTGGAAAGAGGATTATCTGTTCCCACCCAGACTCTCCATGCCTGTCTTATGCTGCCCAGAGGAATTCATTTTGTTTCTGTATTTGCACAACCCAGAAATGTGGAAACTTAAACTGAGGGGCAACCCTGGATCAGTGCCAGACTGGACATAGAAATACTTTTTTTCTTACGTTACCCAGGTAAAAAATTCCAAGATGCATTTCAGAAAACTCTGCAAAATCTTCGAGCTTCAACAACTTGTAATCTATCTCTCCCCTAAATGCTTCCTGTATTTCCTTCTTTCCACTTCCCACGACTGCCCCTGTCCTGCTACCTTTGGTACTGAGATGACTTTTCTACCTGAAAGCCAAGATTTTGCCTAGGGACCTGCCTTTAGATGTCCATTTTAGTAATTGGAATGTGCTTTTTTAAACATTCTTTCACTTATTCTCAACTGAAAATGTCGTAAGAATCAACTTGCAATGAATTTTACTAGGATGCTGGAAAATTGGTGCCAGTGCTGGCATAAAGTTTTGGAATCCAAAACCTTCAAATACAGAGAAAACAATTGAATAGTCAAACCAAAAACTCTCATAAACAAAATTTCCAGATTGACCAAATTATCTTCACAAAAAAAAATTGGTGGAACTATCTTTACAAACACCAAAATATACACAGGCAGAGACAAACCATCAATAGTCATAGAATATGTCATAGCCAGTATTTTTGTGGGAGAAACTGGGAGAGGACAAACATCTGCAATAAAACATCTCACCTGAAAAACTAAGCAACAACTCTCCTTTACTTATTGAAACTGTATTAGATGAAATTGAAACTAGGTACTTGATTTTTTTTCCACAGCATTTTTGAAGCACCGTGATTTACAAAATAAAAAATATTTTCATAATACATTTGTTAGAAAGATTCATACTTCAACACCACTCCCACCACCAGTGTGTTCCCACCACCAAAGACCTTCATTTCTCTCCACACCTGATCCCCATTCCTGCTTCCTCCTGCTGGCACTAATGATATTGACCATTAAAGCACATACATGGCAAATGTTATTGATAAATCCTTTTTTACACCTCTGGTTGGTTATGGGCAAATCTGGCCAAATTCTGTTTTTGAATTTATTTTCTGAGTTTCTAGAACGTAGTTGGTGTCTGCTAGTTTGAGATATTGTGCAGCCGCCTTGCACCCACAAAGGGTCAGATAGCAGCTCTGCCCCAGTGTCTGAGTCTCTGAATCATGGTCCACAGCAGGAAGGCAGTTCGTGGGCAAGTCTTTGATTATTGTGGACACTGTCAACTCTCCAAAATGACCAGTTAGATGTTTCTTTACTCAGAACTTAACTTTGAACAGAAGCTTCTGGGTATGGAGAAAAGTCTAGCAGTGTAGAGAACAGCCCAGGATAGAAAAGATTTAGATTAAGAGCAGAATAGGGAAAGAGTTAAGAAATCTCTAAAAGCAAATAAACACTTTTGAATACTATATGAAAACAACCAAAGGGATTGTGCTGTAAAGTCAGAAAATCCACTCAAACCAATTAGTCTTCTGAACTTCTGAAAAACTAAACTGACATTTTAAAAAATCAATTTAATGCTATTAAGATAAATTTCCATCATAAACTCTTATTAGAAAAGAGAGGTAAAATTGCAGTCCTGTAATTATAGTATTTTGGAAATATGCAAAATGTTGGATCAAACTTTTAGTGTAGCATTTCAAAATGCGCTTAAAGATTTTATGAAAACTATTCTTCAAGACACAAAAGACCAACATAAATGTTTTTAACAATTCAGAAAGGCAAGAATACAATTAATAAAAATAATTGAAAAATATTTTAGATATGATCAAAACATAAAGTTTAAAAAGTAGACAACCAGAAAATGACATGAGGGACTGGAGCAAGAGCACAGTGGGTAGGGCCTTGGGCATGCACGCAGCTGACCTGAGTTCAATCCCCAGTGTCCCTTATGCTACCCTAAGCACCACTAGCAATAATTAGTGCAGAGCCAGAAGTATCCCTGAGCATTGCTGGTTGTGACGCCCCCACACACACACACACAAAAATGACTTGAGGAAATATGTGAAAGGATGAAAATGTTTGAAAAGCAAAAAAAATGAGGAATATAAATCACATGATCACTTGACATACTTTTATTCGTCAATAGGCTCGAGTGAGCACCAGTAACAATTCCATTTGTCACTGTCACATGCTAGTGTAGCCCAATGGCATCTTCTTGCTCCAGGAATACAAAGAGCCTCAAACAGTTCATTCAGGGTCTTGACAAAGAAGTCTGACCATCTTGTAGGTGGATGGCCACGTGATCTTTTGACATCCCATGGTACCCAGTCAGTAACATCACTAGTCCAGTGGTCATCTCCAAGTCTCATTACATGTCTAGCCCATCTGATTTTCGATGCCTTGGCAAACAAGACAGTGTCCCTGACTCTCATCATCGAGGTTGGACTCCAGATTCCTTCTCTCACCTGAGTGAGTCATGATATTCCAAGCATAGCTCTTTGGATTCCTCTTTGGGAGACCTGAATAACATTCTCATCCTGCTTTCATAGGACCCAGGTCTCTAAGGTGTATGTTAATGAAGGGAGAACAGTGGAGTCGAAGAGATGTGCTTGGAGCCAGAGTTTCTTTGTCCTTTTAGCTATTTCTTCAATGTTCTTGAAGGCTTTCCATACCATTCTCTCCTCCTACGCACAGCTCAGGTGCTAGGTGGTTCATCATGTTGAGTTCTTGACCTAGGTACACATAACTGCTGCATTCAGAGATGTTTGTTCCGGTGAGAGTAAATGGAGCACCTGGAACTAGTTCATTTTTCATGAACATTGTTTTGTTGAGATTCAGCTGTAGACCTACCTTTCCACATTCACGGTTGAAGTCAACCAGCATTTGGGCCGCTTGGCTAATGTTTGGTGTTATTAGAATGATGTCATCAGTGAAGCAGAGGTGGTGTAGTTGCTGACTGTCTTCACTCCCATTCCTTCCCATTCTAATTGTCGCATGATTTTCTCGAGGGTGGAGCTGATCATTGATGTAAAGAGGGGTTCACCCTGCTGAACTCCTCTTTACATCAATGATCACTTCCTTGTAGAATGGTGAGATCCCGGTGGTGAATCTGTAATACAGCTCACGAAGGATCTTGATGTATTGGGTTTGAACATCCTGTTTGGCTAGGGCTTCGATGACTGATTCACTCTCAACAGAATCAAAGGCTTTCTTTAAATTAATGAACGTGAGACAGAGTGGCATCTTGAACTCCCTGCAAACCTCAATGAGCTTGGTTACCCTGTGGATATGGTCGTTTGCTGAATCCTTTTCGGTAGCCAGTTTGCTCGCATTGTTGTTCTTCATCTAATGTTCTGCCAATCCTGTTCAGGATGACTTGAGTGAACAGCTTGTAGATGATGGACAACAGGCAGACGGGACAATAGTTGCCAATGTCGTGGATATCTCCCTTCTTGAAGAGTAGAACTGTCCTGCTGATTTTCCGTGGGAAGGCACCTTGCATTCAGACAGGTAGTGTGTGAAGAGCCAAGCCAGTGTATTGATGAGAACTGACCACAGGTTCTTCAAGTGTTTGGGTCTCACTTTGTCTGGGCCTGATGCTGTTTGCTTCTTTACTAACGGAAATGGCATGTCGGATTTCAGAAGGAAGAACGTTGAGAATGACCTATCCATCCTGCAGAATTTGGTATGTGGCAGGTAGATGTGGCTATAAAGAGATCCAAGTAGAAGTCATGAATAACCTTCTCCATTACTTTTCTGGAAGATGTGATAGATCCATCAGGACGTCGGAAGACAGTCGTCTTGGTCTTATAGTTGGCGAAGGACAGACAGGCATTGCGAATGTTTTTCCTGGCTTCTGCTGCATTGGCCAGTATTTCTGCTCTTCTCTCTTTGAAATCTCACTTTATCACTTCTCTGTACTGCTTTGCGAGCTTGGATGGTAGCTTATGATTGCCCGAGGCTCGCACCTTGCCACGTTGGCAAATGAGCTGGAGAGTTTTTGAACACAGGCGTCCTTTTGTGGCTTTCTCTCTCAGCGTTCCTCGCACAATTACGGAGGTGCTGAACCAGTCGGTTGTATTATTCGGTGATGTCGCCAATGATGGCATCTTCCCATGTTGCTGCAATGGTGCCAAAGAGGTCCCATTTGGTGGTCATTCTGGGAGTTCTCTTCTTAAACTTTGCAGCCTTTTCTCCCCATTCTGTGAAATAGAATTTTGCATGATGGAGACAGTGGTCCGATCCTGTTTGGAATTTTGGGATGACAGTGACATCGGTCAGGCAAAAACCGTTGATTGAATATGATGAGGAATATAAAATGATGTTTTATAGCAAAAAAAAAATTCTTGCTTATATGGACATTCCTCCAAAGACTAGAAATTGAACTCCCATTTGACCCAGCCATACCACCCCTGGGAATCTACTCTGGGAAACCAAAACTATGCAGCAGAAACACCATCCCTACTTTTATGTTCATAGCAGCATTATTCACAATAGCCAGAATCTGGAAGCAACCAGAGTGCCCGAAAATCGATGGCTGGATAAAAAGCTTTGGTACATCTACACAATGGAGTACTATGCAGCTGTTAGGAAAAATGAAGTTATAAAATTTGCCTATAAATGGATGGACATGGAGAAGACTATGTTGAGCGAAAGTAGCCAGAAGGAGAGAGACAGATACAGAATGACTGCATTTATCTGCATGACATAAATATATATGTACATATTATGATACCAATATCCAAGGTCAAGTGAAACATATATCAGGAGGTCTTGTCAAAGGTGGAAATTATCACAAACGTGTGGGAGTCAGAGGCTAGGTAAGACAGAAAATGGAACAGTGTGCTAACAATTGTCGAGGGTACTAATGCTAACCTAGAACTGAGCATTAAATACAGGCAAAAGATACACATAACAACCCTTTAATGTATGTTCTGTAATCCATAGTCTGGAGAGAAAGGAAAAGAGAAAGAGAGAGAAATGGAAAGAAATAAAGAACCTGCCATGGAGGAGGGCTGGGGGGAGGGGGAGGGAACCGGGAGCGTTGGTGGTGGGAGATGGGCACTGGTGGCGGGATGGGTGCTGGAACACTGTATGACCAAAACCCAAATATGAACTTTTTAATTGTATATCTTTGTAATTGTAAAAATGGAAAAAATTAAATTAAAAAAAATTCTTGCTTATTTTAAAATAAGTTTTGCTTTTATGAGACTATTCCAGACATAGTACTGATAAATAAGTGATCAATTCTTGGCATTATATTTCTGTCATCTTCTAAATCCTTGACCACCAGGATTCTCAGTATAGACATATATAATAAAGCAAACAAACATTTTTTAAAAAAAGAAGACAAAACACAAAAACTGCAATCTTGTATTTGAACTGAAAATACGTAAATGATTCCTCGGAAATATTCAAGGAACACTTATAAATCCAATTCTGATGGCTAATCATAGAGCCTCGATTGGGTTGTTTTTGTCATTTCTTTATAATAGATACTGCAATTTCTTGGATAAATGACAGTTTTTAGGACTGGATCAAGAAATGTTTAAAATAACTTAGACATTATCAGAGAGCCTGAACAGAGCACTCTAAATGTCAGAAAAGTTTCAAACCAAACTGAAAGAAGTTCCTTCCATCCACATTCAAATAAATGACTAAGAAGAACAAAAGTAGCAATCAATTCATGCAGATCAAAACATTTTATTTTTTATTAAATATTTTATTATACCACTGTGAGATATACAATTATTCATGTTTAGAGGTTTCGGTCACATAGTGTTCCAGCACCCACCCTCCACCAGTGCCCATTTCCCACCACCAATGTCCCCAATTCCCTCCCTCTCCCATAGCCTGTCTAAATTGCAGGTTCTTTATCTCTTTTCTCTCTCCCTCTCTCTCTTTTCCTTCTCTTACATTGTGGGTTGCACTACCTACACTTAGAGGCCATCATGTGCATTTTTTGCCTGTATTTAATGCTCAGTTCTAGGTTGGTATTAGCCCTTTTGACATTTATTCGCACATGTTTCCTTCTCTGTCTTACCTAACCTCTGACTCCCATACGTTTGCAGTAATTTCCACTTTTGGTAAGACCTCCTGCAGATCAAAATATTTTAAATAGATTAAAATGGCTATCCCTTGGGGGGGAACTCTTCATTGTCTTAAATATTAATTAATTGAAAGAATACATTTACATCTCTTCGATCTGAAATATGTTATGGTAACCATTAGAAAAGCCATCTTTTTATAAAATTATTCCAATACAGGGCCAGAAAAATAGTATAGTGGGTAAAGTATTAGTCTTGCATGTGTCCAGCCAACCAAGGTTGGCATCCCATATGGTTCCCTGACCCCTTCCAGGAGTTCCCTGAGCACAGAGCCAGGAGGAAGTTCTGAGAAGTGTCAGATGTAACCCAAACTCAAATTATCACAATAAATAAAATGTGCTTTTACAACCCAAGTAAATTAATATTGCCAAAGAGTTGAGCACTAGCTACTATAAACACTTCTAATAAGCAAAAATCACACAGTGTCTTCTAAAAACCACAGCACTAACAAAGTGACTGGGTCTATTAACTGAGTGTCTGGATTCACCTGCTCAGAAATACAAAGAATGGAGAAATGTGTTGAGTTTGATAATGAATTAAGTAGCCATCAAATTGTAGACCAGCACATATGCTGCCTGAGCCCATGTGCTGCTTGAGCCCACTTGGCCAAGCACATGCGGTGCCCGAGCACATGTGCCACCCGCATCTCCCCTCTTGAGGTGTGTACTCTCTCTTACTCTCTGTTGGGGCTCTCCACCCTTGGGGTAGCCTGCATTACTCTCTACTTTCTCTCTCCTATTTCCCTGTCCTAAAACCTCCATAATAAAATCTGTTTTACTTCAAAACATAATAATAATAACAATAATAATAACAATAAAAATTAAAAAACTGTAGACCAGTTCCATAATCTATTGTTTTAGTCATTATTATTATCTTACTATGTTTATTTATATCCTTCATATGTATCTATCTCTCCCCATCTGGCTGACTTTAATCAACATGATACAATCCAGATTGATCCACATAGAGGCAAACTGTATGATTTCATTTTGGGTCATTTCCTGATTTGAGCTATTGTGAAAGTGTTTCAGTGAACATAAGATCACAAATGTCATCTTTTGGGAATATAATTTTGGGGCTCCTGAGGAAGAGGCCAGAAGGACAATTGCTAGGTCATGTGGAAACTCGGCTCTTACTTTCTTGGGAAGTGTCCAATTTGTTCTCCCAAAAGAACAGAATCTCACTTACAGGACACTTTCATGATGTGGTTAAGCTTAATCTACATAGATATCAAATGATCATCACTTTACAATGCAGAGGTTATGTTTACATTACATTTCCTGTTATAAATGTCACATCCAACCTCATTAGATGCAAGTTGTTTTCTGTAGTTAGTTTTTATCTTGAGGTACACCCAGTAATGTGTTGTATAAGATTTTTAACTATTGTTTCCAGATTCAAAATCAGCTTGAAAATTCACTCACTCACTACTCTGTGACCTTTCTTTTGTTCCTCCTTTCTTTTTTTTTCTTTATTCTTGCCTTGCTTTTCTTCTGTCACCATTGAACAAATACTCATTGAATAACTCCTGCATGCCAAACCCTATGTTAGCTGTGCAATGTGATGTTCCCCTTTTACTTTTTAACCAGGAAGAGGGTATAAATCACAAGTACATAGATAAATATCACAAACACTTATATTTGGATATAAAAACAGAGACTGGATAATTTAGGAGCATAAGGAAGCAGCACTGAGTGCAGATTTGTAGTGGAGGTGGAAAGTGGCATGGGTGTTGAACCTCACTACCATTAAATGATGAGGGTAAGAATTCCAAAGCCAGTAGACAGAATATAAAAGCTTCCCATAGGATTGTCTATGATCAGACCTATTTCCTTTGACAATCCCCAATTCTCTTATATCCCAATTCTTCTTCCCTATGGAAAACACCACTTTAAAAATATTGTGTTTAAAACATCAGAAACACCATCTGCACTTTTATTTTCATAGCAGCACTATTCACAATAGCCAGAATCTGGAAACAACCAGAGTGCCTAAGAACTGATGACTGAATAAAGAAACTGTGGTACATATACAAAATGGAATACTACACAACTGTTAGGAAAAACAAAGTTATGAAATTTGCCTATAAATGGATGGACATGGAGAGGATCATGCTGAGTGAAATTAGCCAGAGAGAAAAGGAGAGATACTGCTATTATATAAAATAAAACATGATACCAATATCCAAGATCAAACAAATCATGGATCAGGGAGGTGGTCTTGTCAGTGCGTAGAACGCTGAGCATTGAAAGTAGGCAAAAAGGATATACAAGATAACCTCTAACTGTATATATTGCAAGCCACAGTGTGTAAAAGAAGGGGGAAAGAGGGGGAGAGAGAGAGAGAAGTGAAAATTGCCTGCCATGACACAGGCTGGGGACGGGAGAGAAATCATGGGACATTGGTGGAGGGAAATGGGCACTGATGGAGGGATGGCTGCTGGAACACTGTATAACTTAAACCCAAATATGAATACTTTTGTAACTGTATATCTCACAGTGGTATAATAAAAAATTTTAAAAAATTAAAAATATATTGTGTTTATAGGAATATTTTTATGAAAGTGACAGCTCACAAAGCAGCAGTCTGCTGGCACTAGGACTAAAAAGAACAGCACCTAGAATCAGAGGCTCCGGCTTGTTAGCCTTAACACTGGTTGTAATTATTTTCTGCTTTCTGTGCTTACATAATATTGGCTTTCTCCTATTACAGAACACTTTCATGATTCACCTTTTTCCATGACTTGTCTTCAACATAAAATGGTCCAGATGTCTATTCGATTGTGTGAAAACTACAATTGTTAATTTATAAACCTACACTTTCTGTGGTTTGAAATTTTGCCAAAATTGAGTGGCTTTAAGAGAGGGCATGTTACAGCAGAAGAAGACTCTAAAGAGAAATGTTATAAACCTAGACATAGACACTGACAAGTGGAAACAGTATTCAACACTTCCAATCAAATAGCATCCGTTTATAGAATGAGGATCTAAGGTACAATAGGACTGAGGTTTCATGGGCAACAGTTCAAAATAATTAGTTTTTATGTTTTAAAATGCTTACATTTTATAATTTGAACTCTTCTAGAAAACAATATCAAAAGGAATTTATGATTGACTGAATTCAAGATGAGTGGTATTCTTTCTTTTTCTCTTAAAATTTGTATTTAGTAGGGTCTGACAGATCTGCCGGAGCTCAGGGTTTTATTCCTGTCTCTGTGTTTGCAGAGAGCCCTGGCTAACTCAGTGAAACATACGTTGTGCCCAGGATTCAAACTGGGGTTGGCAGGCTGAAAACCCTATACATTTTCTCTGTGGTGTCTTTGTTTTTCTCCCCCAAACATAGTAAAATCCAGTTATTCACCAACTGATAAATAACAAGATGGCATAAAAATAACAACTAAATAGACCATCTTCTTTTCTCAGGAAAATGAACAGATTTACTTGTGTGAAATTCCCAGTTGTCCCAAATATATTTGTAAACTCAACAGAAAGATAACCAAAATTTTAATGGGATTCCTTAATAATCGTGAACGATTTAGTTCTATAGTTCATAAATCAGCTGAAAGACAAGAGACTTTTCATTTGATATAATAAACATCAGAATACAATAGAGAACTCCCCATATTCTGCTAGTGTTACTGATTTGACACTTTTGTTTTGATAATAGAAGAAAACTGAAGTGCACAAATAGTTTCTAGCCTAGTCAGTAAGAGGTCATAAACATAGTTTCAAGAATTGTTATTAATTGTACTTTTTAAGTTCTTGCAATTCCATAAACTAGTTCAAAACTCACAATGCTGACTAGAATATTTAGATATCTGGATCTTATTCTATTTAAACACACACACACACACACACACACACACACACACACCCTACAAAACATTTAAATTCAGCCCAGGAAACCACTCTACCCCACACACACACACAAAAAGGGGGCAAGAAGGAATAGAGGCTAATTCCTCTTCTAGAGAGAGAACAGGTGAGAGGTGAAGAACTTCAACTGCAAGAAAACTCACTTTAAAACTAATAGGAATAGGCACACTAATGACCATACTAATCTGTGGAAGAAGGCCACTTAAAACACACTGTCGGGACTGGGTAAGAATCTGCTGAAGAAGCCACTACCCTCAATTTAACATTCCAGTAATCGCTCCATAAAAAGACCCTTGAGCCACTTTGTGAGGAAATGGTCTAGACAGCCACGCTCAAGAATGTGCCATTGTGTGTGTAGCAGATTGAGTTTACACTCTGCTCCTGATTCACGAAGGGGAGCAAGTGTGCCAGTGGGCCCCAGGCCAGGTTGTGGGTGGTTAAATAAATGCTTTTGGAGGGAGTGATGTTCTTCTGGGAACTGCATCAACACCAGCTGATCAACAAATGCAGAAGTCTTGAATGAAGTTCGGCAGGGAGAGAAATTGAACATGCACATAGTGTTGCTTGAAATACAGTGCAATGCACATCATTTTGAACCTCGCCACCATTAATCAGTGAGGGTTACAATTCCAAGGTCAGTAGACATAATAAAAAACTTTCAGAAAAAATATAAAAATAAGAAAAATAAGAACAAAAACAAAAAAGATATACAGCCACTAAATTTCAAAAAATGCTCAGTAATTATCAATACTTTTTGTTGGATTCACATGTGGATTCACCTTTCTATATTATATGCATGTGTATATAAATTCTGTAAATACATTGACACAGCTATATTTTCAAAATGATATGATTTGATTGCACTTGCCTAACTATGACTACATTCTACTTATATTCAGACTGTAAAATAAGAAATAAGGCCAGAAAATGTTTGAGATATTTCATATGGATTTGTGAGACATTTTAAGCCTCTTGTCAAAATAATGTTTTAATTTATTTTTTACTTTAGAATAATTATCACAAACAAATCTTAACTTCTACTTTTTTGTATTTTCATGTCTTTTTTAATTGGCAATTTCTCACAGATCTGAATTTTTTCAAATTCGTTTTTCATTCTTATGTTTAATTGATAGTTAAAGGAATATATTATTTGCCTTTAAATAATACAATTGATAAACCACTGCCATTAAATCATTGCCATTAATACAATGACTTTGTGTTTACAGTGCTAACTCTCCTAATGTATCTAATATTTTTATATTGCAGTTTGTATTTTATAGTAATATTTTTAAATGTTAAAGTTTAAGTCATGCAAAAAAAACTTCTCCACAATTAAGTATTTTCTAACTTGGACAGAAATAATGCTGTTGTCACGGGATTCGCTAAATCAAAGTATTTTTCACTACAAGAACACAGGATTAAATAGTAAAACCTTTATTTCAATGCAATGTATGCCAAATATTTAAACTGTAGAATTGTAAGGTAAATTGTTTTTACACTTCTATGCCTGTGGCAACTTATTACAGAAACCAGGACCCTTGGTAGCAATGCAAAACACACACAGCAGGACCCAGCTGAAGAAGCTGAAGAGCGGTCCAGGGGAAGTCAGGACAGTTGAAGACCAGCTGCTGCTTCTTATGTCAAGATCAAAAAAGCAGATCAACAGCTAGGTGTGGCAGCTACAAAATAGCTGTTGCTTTTCTCCCACTACTAACTCTCCCAAGGATCTCCCCATGCTTTACACTACAGGAAATAAAAGGAGACTCAGAAATTTAGTTCAGTTTAGTCAAATTGACGCATAACAAAGTCATTATAAAGATTTTTGTACCATCTGCTTCACTTTTGATTTTGAAATATAATATTAAAATATTGTAATGCATCAAGGGTGATTTTGTTCCTTAAAATAGCCAAATAGTAAAGAAAATGCTCTTTATGATTATAAGATACTATGCATAAATGTGAGCATATTTTATGTACTAATTTACTTGCAAACAACTTATGAAAGGTAAGCTTTGACAAAACCAAGAGAATCTTAGTTGAGATCACCCAGTTTCATAAAGAGCTTTTTATTAAAATATGGAGTATCCTGTATATATTCACTATCGTGAATTTTTTTATTTAAAATTTTAATATATCTACCAAAAACAAGCAAAGCTGTAGAAGGTAAAACAGGCAAAACTATATAGAGCATAAATTTAGCACTGTCTTCACTGTATCTGAGCTACAAAAATTTAGGAAAAACTACCTATTTCTTTAACATTTAATTGCTTCATCTATGGAACAATGATATTTTTGGCTCTCTTCAATTATAGGGAACACAACTGTGAATTATCTCTGACTTTCTGAAATCAAACAATTCTTACTACAACATAGAGCTGAACAGATTTCTTAACGATGTGTATTAAGCCAGTAACCAGCATAAGAGTAACTAGAGTCACCATCAAGACTGTTTTTTGAAATATTAACTGAAAAGAAATTGTCAAACCTTAGGTCAGACTAAGGATGTTGTGTAATCATACATCTCTGGGTAATCATAAGCCTTTGAAACACAGGGAAGGGGAAATTGACTTTACCTTCTCTGAGAAAAATACCTTACCCTAAAAAATAAAACCGTGTTACAGCATTAAGAGAACCATTGGCTTTAGTAGATTGTGAAATTCTTTAAATTTCCAATATTTCTCAATGAGAAGCCAAGACATCAGGCAGTTATGTGCTTTTCAGATCTACAACTCCAGAAAAGTAAATTTTGACTGTCGAATGTATTACAAATTTAACCAATTTACCATATGTGTTATCTGAAAAAGAAAGGAAAAAATAAAAGTCCTGCTGTGAAAACATTAAAAATTGTTTGACCACATTAAAAGAATAAGGAACAAAAGGACAAAAGGATAATGATTTTTTCTCCCTAAACTCCTGGCTTCAAACCTAAGAACTCCAAAAGTCCTCTTCACCAGATGGCTAACCGAGCAAGGGCATACGGCCAACTTGATTTCAAATGTAAGTGTGATTTTTTTTTTAAAAAATGAAAGATAGAAACAGTTTCAACTTCATTACACTTATGAGGGGAGCTCAAGTGTTCAGCATGTGGGCCTGGTTTGAGTAAAAGTTTGTCTTTTTTGAATAGAAATCATATGTAATCCGAGGCAGTGGCCTGAACCATTTGCTAATACTAATTGGTGGTGGTGGAAGGCAGAGTAGATTGTTCAAGTCTTCCCTGGCAGAAACCTGATCTGTGGAAATATACTCCACAGGAACTGTGATGAGGTTTGCAGCTGGCAGGGGAGGGAGGACAGTGTGGCCACAAAGGGCCTCCATCTTCCCTTTGGCAATGGAATCGACACTCACAAGAAACAACTTGAGGAGTTAACTGATGGCCCAAACGTAGTCTCTGTATTCTTTTCCTCCCTAACCTTTGCTCAGCCCATGAATTAACCATAAATACCGAAGCGGGTGTATGTATCAGTTCTAAGAACACATAATTTCAAAAAAAAATAGCATTTAATGATGTGGTCGTTTCAAACAAAGATTAACGTAAATCTATTTAATATTGGCCAGTTAGAAAACCAAGTCAGGCCAGATGCTGGTGGTTTAAATTAAAACATCAAGTTGTATAAAACAGCTTGATGTTTTAATTTAAACCACCAGCATCAAGTTGAAAGAACTGATACATCAGCCAAGTCACAGAAAATTCATAAATTATGCCTACCTGTTATTCTGAGAACCCAGTAATAACCACCTTTTAAAATTATTTTTTATTAATCTGTACATCACCAAGACAGTACATTTTACTAGCTAAAGTGTTGCACAATGATGAGAGCCCAGAAGTAGGAGAGAGAGTAAGGTGGTCCCCCAAGTCCACCAGGAATGATTCCTGAGTGAAAAGCCAGGAGAAACTTCTGAGCACTGCTAGATGTGGCCTTAGAACCAAAATTACATTTTTTTAAAAATATTTCACAATGAAAGAAATCTTACATTCTAGATCATTCAAGACAATATTTTACTCCAGTTATTATGACCCATAATATAAATTACCTCGAACTTCAAATTGAAGGAGATATAAAATTATTGTTAAATAACTGTTATGTTTTTTTTCTTATTTAACTTTTCTTCAAAGTTATTTGTATAGAAATTTCTAATACCTAGGAATTTCTCACCACACCTCTGGTGCCCTGACTTCCAGCGACTCAGCTGGAGCATGTGTGAATCTGTAGTCTCAGTTTTGTTTGACATTATTACAATGGATTCTTAAAGATGACAGGGAAATATATGTGAGCAAAGTTCATTGGGAATATCAATTCATAAATGTGAATTATGAGTGGCACATATCCCACTCCTAAATTTATTAACATTTATTTAATACGTAGAAATATCTGTATTTAGAGAGAGATAGAGAGAGAAAGAGAGGAAACTGGGGTACTGCTATTAAGGCGGCCTGGGGGCGGGAGGGGGGGTACATTGGTGGTGGAAATGGGGCACTGGTGGAGGGGATGGGTGCTGGAATACTGTATTACCAAGAACCAATTATGAACACCTTTGTAATTGTATGTTTCACGGTGGTATAATAAAAAAATTAAAAAAAATTTCAAAAAAAATAAATAAAAATAAAAGTTTATTTTTAATAAAAAGAAATATCTGTACTTGAACTATTTGATATTTGTTAGATTTAATAGTCTATCTTTTCAACCAAACATTTATTATTCTAATAGTAAAACACAGTCACACAGATGCTAATCTCAACTGGGGCTCAATATGATTGTTCTTTTGCATGATATCTAATCCCCTAATGAAGAAAAGAGAATGTCTTATCAAATTCTCATTTAGGAAAGGTCTGGCATAGTCCTAACTGATGAAAAGAAATGAAAAATGAGGAAATGGCTTATCAGTCATGCAGTAGATATTACTGAAGTATATTTTAGCATCTACTTATATATTCTAGTCATTAGGATGCTGTCATTGGCTTATAAGATAAATCTTATTCTGCTACTTGGTAAGAGTTCTAATTCTAAACAAGAGAAAAATCCTCTATCTTTTCAAGCTAACTGCTCTTTTTTAAATGTTTTTATTATACCACCGTGAGATATGCAGTTACAAAAGTGTTCATATTTGAGTTTCAGTCATACAGTGTTCCAGCACCCATCCCTCCACCTGTGACCATTTCCCACCACCAATGTCCCTGATTCCCCCTCCTCCAGCCTGCGTCTATGGCAGGCAATTTTCACTACTTTCTCTCTCTCTTTCTCCCTCCCTCTCTCTCTCTATTTGTTCCCTCTCTTACACATTGTGGCTTACAATACATAGAGATACATAGAGCTAACTGCTTTTTTTAAAAAAAATTATTGAATCACAGTGAGGAACACTGTTGCAAAGTTATTCATGAATGGTTTCAGTTATATAATGTTGCAGCATTTGTCCATTCACCAGTGCAAATTTCCCACCACCAACTTCCCCAGTTACCCTTCTAACCCACCCACTATCTCTGTGGCAAGCACTTACTCCCCTCTCTCTCTCTGTGTCTCTGTCTCTCTGTCTCTCTCTGTCTCTCTCTTGCTCTCTGCTTTTTGGGCATTATGGTTTGCAGTATAGGTACTAAAAAGTTATCTATATCCCTTTACCTACTTTTGACACTAGTTCTTTTCCAGAGTGTTCATTTCTATTGTCATACTGAATCTTTTTCTATCCTATCTTTTGCTCCCTGAACACTTGTGGCAAGTTCCAACCATTGAACAGTCCTCTTGGCCCCTGCTCTCCCTGGCATTGGGTATTAGTCACATGTTATTCTTTCAAATCCCATGAATGAATGCAGTCATTCTATATCTGTACCTCTCCTTCTGACTCTTTTCACTCAGCATGATACGCTTCATGTCCATCTATGTATAAGCAAATTTCATGACTTGATTTTTTTTTCTAACAACTGCATAGTATCCCACTGTGGAGATATACCACCGTTTCTTTATCCTGTCATCTGTTATTAGGTACTAGGGTCGTTTCCAAATTCTGACTATTGTGAATAGTGGTGCAATGAACATAGAAGTTAACTACTCTTTTTAAAAAAATATTTTAAACAAATTATATTGCATATATTTAATATGAAAATATTTTTATTGATTTTAACAAGTATATGAAAAATGATCCCTGGTTTGTTGCCTTATTTGTATTTGTATTGAAATATAATTGATGCATGCTTTTTTATTTCATGTGCACAACAGTGTAATTTGATTAGATTAACATAATGCAAAATGACCACCACATTCAATCTAGTTAATATCCATCAGCAGCATAGTTACACATTCCTTTGATGAAAACTTTAAGATCAACTCTCTTAGCCACTTTCAAAAAATTAGTGTATACAATATTCTATGCAAATTATAACATGACTAATAAACATTAAACATGATAATTATGCCACGTCAAATACTAATTACTATAAAATTATTTTAATGAAATTATATAAGTGATAGTATGTACAATACTTAAGTATAATTTTTTAATGTTTTTAAATTGTCATTAGAGGCTGGAGCAGATAGACAAAAATAATGGTCTATTGTTATCATAGTGAAGTCAATTTTCCCATCTAATATAAGATGTTTCCTCTATTCAGTTCTTCTAGATTTATATTCAAAGTTATAGCATTATCAAATCTTTTCTATGATGTCCCCTTTTCCTTTGACTAATGCATATTTGTGTTGCTTGGCTAAAGTTTGGTGTTATTAGAACAATGTCATCAGCAAAGCGGAGGTGGTATAGCTCCTGACCATCTATCCTCACTCCCATTCTTCCCATTCTAATCGTCGCATGATATTCTCAAGGGTGGCCCTGAAGAGTTTTGGTGATATGGTATCACCCTGCCGAACCCCTCTTTTGACATCAATGGTCACTTCCTTGTAGAATGGTAAGATCTTAGCGGTGAATCCATAATAGAACTCACAAAGGTTCCTGATGTATTGGGTTTGAAAGCCCTGTTTGGCTAGGGCTTCGATGACTGATTTGGTCTCAACAGAATCAAAGGCTTTCTTTAAATCAATGAACGTGAGACAGATCAGGATCTTGAACTCCCTGTAAACCTCAATGAGCTTGGTTACCATGTGGATATGGTCAATTGTGCTGAATCCTTTCGGGAAGCCAGCTTGCTCGCATGGTTGTCCTTTATCTAATGTTCTGCCAATCCTGTTCAGGATGACTTGAGTGAACAGCTTGTAGGTGATAGACAACAAGCAGATGGGGCAAGTTGCCAATGTAGTGGATGTCTCCCTTTTTGAAGAGTAGAACTGTCCTGCTGGTTTTCCATTGGGAGGGAACCCTGTATTCAGACAGGGAGCTTGAAGAGCCGAGCCAGTGTATTGATGAGTACTGGCGGCAGGTTCTTCAGGTGTTCAGGTCTGACTTTGTCTGGGCCTGATGCTATTGGTTTCTGTATGACAAAATGGCATGTCGGATTTCAGAAATGAGAACATTGGAAACGACATATCCATCCTGAGGTATTTGGTATGTGGGAAGGTGGACATGGCTATCAGAGAGATCCAAGTAGAAGTCATGGATAATCTTCTCCATTGCCTTTCTGGAAGATGTGCTAGAACCATTAGGACTTCAGAGGGCAGTCACTTTGGTCTTATAGTTAGTGAAGGACAGGTAGACATTTCAAATGCTTTTTTCTGGCTTCTGCTGCATTTGGCCATTATTGCTGCTCTTCTTTCTTTGAGGTCCTCCTTTATCACTTCTGCACTGATTTGCAAGCTTGGATGTTAGCATTTGTTTGCCTGAGGCTCGCGCCTTGCCCTGTTGGTGAATGAGCTCGAGAGTATTTGAAGACAGGTGTCCTTTTGTGTCTTTCTCTCTCTCCGGCATAGTCTGCACAGAATCATCCTTCACCAGCGGCACAAATGCTGGCTGATTTCGACCAAGAATGTGGAAAGATAAATCTAAGCTGAATCTCAACAAAACAATGTTCATAAAAAATGAACTGGTTCCAGATGCCCCATTCACTCTTAATGGAACAAACATCTCTGAATGCAGCAGTTATGTGTACCTAGGTCAAGAATTCAACATGATTACCAACCTAAAACCTGAGCTGCACAGGAGGAAGAGAGCGGCATGGAATGCCCTCAAGAGCATTGAAGAAATAGCTAAAAAGGACAAAGAAACTCCGGCTCTGGGCACATGTTCTGACTCCACCATTCTCCCCTGCATTAACATACGCCTCAGAGACCTGGGCCCTAACGAAAACAGGATAAGAATGCTGTTCAGGTCTTCCAAAGAGGAATCAAAAGAGCTATGCTTGGAATATCATGCCTTACTCAAGTGAGAGAAGGAATCCGGAGTTCGGACCTCCATAGACGATCGAGAATCAGGGAGCTGCCTTGTTTGCCAAGGCATCGAAAATCAGATGGGCTGGACATGTAATGAGATTTGGAGATGACCGCTGGACTAGGGCTGTTACCGACTGGATCCCAGCGGGGAGGTCAAAAGATCACGTGGCCGCCCACCTATAAGATGGTCAGACTTCTTCGCCAAGACCATGAACTAAAGGTTTGAGGCTCTTTGTATTCCTGAAGCAAGCAGATGCCATTGGGCTACACTGGCACGTGATAGGGTCAAATGGAAATGTTACTGGCTCCCCGCTCGAGCAAATTGATGAATAATGGGATGTCAAGTGATCAAATGATCAAGTGATCAATGCATATTTGAAGCAATGTCCCAAATCTGTACTGGACAATAGCTTGTCAGCATCTCTCTATTCTCTAGATCTGCTAAGTTTCACCTCTCTCTTTAGAGAGTGACACATTTGAAAAAAAGGTCTTATGTCTTAGACCCAAAGACCACACATGTGTCTGGAACATGATTCATATGAGTTGAGTTGATTAATTGGGACTTGCTCTTTTCAAATAAAAGGTAGTCCTTATTATCGACAAGTAGTTCCTAAATTGAAATCACTTGGAGATCATTAAAATGATAGTTCTGACTTTCATATTTAATTGGTATGAAAAATAAACAGGGTTTCAGAATGTTGCTGAAGCCCCTTGAGAGATTCTAACAAGTCAAGAATGAGAATCCCTCCCAGGTGTAGTCTGCGTATAAGATGTTAAGGTAATGTTGGGTAAAGTGTAAGCCGGGAAAGAAGATGGGAGGCTCACTTCCCAACTCAAATGTATAAAGGCAGTAGTAATTAAAAACATGGTATGGAATAAAAAAGACTGTGGATATGGAATAGAATAGAGATCGACACCCAACCTCAAACACAGATCATTAACTTGATAAGGTGCAATGAGTCTAAAATGGAGTAAGGAAAGCTAAAAGGGTGTGGGGAAAACTGGGCAGCAACGTAAAAGAATTTGGACCGGCTAACAATCAAAAACAGATCAAAATGGACTAAAGATCTCAATACAGACTGAATCCATAAAGTACATTGAAGAAAATATAGGAAAAACCTCCACGACATTGAAGCTAAGGCATCAAAGGTGAAACATCACTAACAAAGCAACTAGAAGAAAAGATAAACAAGGGACTACATGAAACTGAAAGCTACTCAAAAGAAACAGTGACTAAGATACAAAAGCAGTCCAAAGGGAAAGAATATTCACCCAATACCCATGATGGGGTTATACCAGGATATACAGGCCTGGTAGAACTTTACAAGAAGAAAACAAACAACCCCATCAAAAAAGGGGACAAGAAGAACAGAAACTTAGCAAGGAAGAAATTGATGGCCAAAAACATATGAAAAATGCTCATCACACTAATCATCAGAGAGATGCAAATCAAAACAACAAGAGATACCACTTACACAGAGCGGCACATATTCAAAAGAACAAGAACAAAAGTGCGGCGTGATGTGGGGAAAAGGGGGACACTCATCCATTGTTGGTGGGAATGCCGGCGGTCAGCCTTTCTGGAAAACAATATGGACTTTCCTCCAAAGACTAGAAATTGAACTCCCATTTGACCCAGCCATACCACTCCTGGGAATCTACTTGGGAAACCAAAAATACGCAGGGAAACACCATCCTACTTTTATGTTATAGCAGATTATCAAATAGCCAGAATCGGAGCAACCAGGTGCCCACGATGACTGGATAAAGAAGCTTTGGTACAACAAAGGAATACTAGCACTGTTAGGAAAATGAAGTTATAAAATTTGCAGGATGGACATGGAGAAGATTATGTTGAGTGAAATAGCAGAGAGAGAGACAGATAAGAAGACGCATATTGCATGGCTAAAAATAGTACATATATATACCAATATCCAAGGTAAGTGAAACATATACGGAGGGTCTTGTCAAAGGTGGAGATTATCACAAACGTGGGGAGTCAGAGTTTGGTAAGAGAATGGAAAGGGGGCTAACAAAGTCGAGGGTACTAAGCCAACCTAGAACTGGTTAAAAGAGGCAAACGGATACAAATGACAACCTTTTAATGTATGTTCGTAACCAAGTCTGGAAGGGAGGAAAAGAGAAAGAGAGAGAAAGGGAGAAATAAAGAACCGCCATGGAGCGGGGGGAGGGGGAGGGCGGGTTTGGTGGTGGGAGGGGCACTGGGGGGGGCGGTGCGAACACTGATGCAAACCCAAACAGAACTTAATTGTAAAAAAAAAAAAAAAAAGAATGGAATCCCTCTTATGATAACATGCTATATAAAATGACAAATGCCCTTAGTGATCTCATATTAATAGAGTGACTACAATGTACAGATAATAATTTTTCTTTTTCTGGAGCCCGTTCCTTAGAAATAAGCAAATTAGCAACCTTTTAGTTATTGGCTTCTAATTTAATATTCAAATCAATATAACATGGACTACTCCAAATAAGTACACTTGTAATAGTGTGTATTTAGATTTTTTAATATTTTATTATACCACTGTGAGACATACAATTAAAAAGATGTTCATATTTGGGTTTCGGGTCATACAGTGTTCCAGCACCCATTCCTTCACTAATGCCCATTTCCCACCACCAATGTCCAAATTCCCTCTCCCCTCCCTTAGCCTGCCTCTATGACGGGTTCTTTATCTCCTCTCTCTTCTCTTTCTTCTTCCTCCTCCTCCTCCCTCTCTTCTTCTTCTTCCTCCTCCTCTTCCCCCTTCTTCTTCCTCCTCCTACTCCCCTTCTTCTTCTTCCTCCTCCTCTTCCCCCTTCTTCTTCTTCCTCCTCCTACTCCCCCTTCTTCTTCTTCCTCCTCCTCCTCCGCTTCTTCTTCTTCCCTCCCCCTTCTTCTTCTTCCTCCTCCTCCCCTTCTTTCTTCTTCCTCCCCCTTCTTCTCTTCTTCTCTTCTTCTTCCTTCTTCTTCTTTCTTCTTCTTCTTCTCTTCTTCTTCTTCTTCTTTCTCTTCTTCTTCTTCTTCTTCTTCTTCTTCTTCTTCTTCTTCTTCTTCTTCTTCTTCCTCCTCCTCCTCCTCCTCCTTTTCCCCCTCCTCCTCCTCCTTCTTCTTCTGCTGCTGCTGCTTCTTTCATCTTTGTCTTCGTCTTCTTTTCTTCTTCTCTTACATTGTTGATTGCAATGCATACATTTAGAGGTAATCTAAATACAGGCAAAGGTATCCCTTTGCCTATATTTATATTATTTTAATTAGATTTCTTAAGCAACTTCTAGAAAAAATTTTATAAACCCAGACCAAGAGGACACAACAAATGTAACCTGAATTTGTCGCTGCTTTCTATGATAATAACATGAAGTGTTTGTGTATGCCCTAAGTATGAGTTTGTGTCCACACACAGATTCAAACACACACATTATGCTAGTATAATTTAATAAACACCACACTGAGATGCTTGAGAAAATTCATTTTCACAAAGAAATTAGCCCCATTCTGGGATTAATAGATAACATACCTTTGAGTTCACTGGGTTTGTGTGCCACTATAACACTAGCTTTTTCGTGATCATTAATGGTATTTTTTTACTTCTAATACCTAGAACAGAGTTATAGCTTAGAAAATCTTTGACTTGTGGGGGGGTAACTACACGTCAAATTCCATGTTCCTCCTATGAAACAGTCAAAGACAGTTTGAATATAGATAACTGTCTAACCAGTGTATGAGTATGACATGAATATCCAAATCTGAATCAGGATAGTAAATAATTCAAAGAAGAAGGGCTGAGCAATAATACAGCGGGTAGAGCATTTATCTTGCATTCCACAGACCTGGGTTTGATCCCCGTTATTCCTCACTGCAGAGCCAGGAGCAACCCCTGAGCATCACCAATGTGACAGAAGAAAGAAGTAGAAGAAAAGAAGAAGAATAAGAAGAAGAAGGGGAGGAGAAAGAAGAGGAAGAGGGGAAGGAGGAGGGAGGAGAAGGAGGAGGGAGGAGGAGGAGTAGGAGGAGGAAGGAGAAGAAGGAGGAGGGAGGAGAAAGAGGGAGGAGGAAGATAAAGAAGAGGAAGAAGAGGAAGAGGAGGAGGAGGAAGAAAAAAAGGAGGAGGAGGAGGTGTTTCTGATAGTACTGATATACAGAAGTAATTGGTGTTAATTTATTATTTTTATTTTTGTCAATATAAATTACTAGGTTTGGCATAAATACTTTGTGGAAAACTTTAAATACCATTGTTTTTCTATTTCCATCTACTTTAACTATTTAGTAATAATCAACTTTTTCTGCCTGAGAAGGAAAACCCTCAAACTTGTAAAAATTTATACTCAAAGTACTCAGACCATTACTTAATTGTGAATTCTCTAATAGTCATCCATTCTGTTTTATTTACCTTGAATTGCAGTTAGATTTTTATTAACTAATAATTATTGTAATTTTTACTGATAAGAAACTACACGGGTCTTTTTACGTTAGTTTGTAGTACAGACAAAGAAAGCTAATTCCTTTAGTTTTCCCCCTGGGAAAGCAACAAGTTTGCACCTTTGCGTTATTCACTAGTTAGCATGATCATTCGACACTAGCCAATGATAATTATCCATAAATATTAACCCCTTACAGTACTAGCCCATAAAAATATCTAAGGTGCTACTTGCAGTGTCCCTTCCCCACCCTCTTTTAAATAAGGATCTTCTCAGAGGTGTTTGGGGAGCTGTTTGCTCAGGGAAGATCAGCCTCAAGCAGAAACCAGGTTCTTTGGAGCAGAGAAACAATTCTAGGAGAAGAGTTAGTATGTACAGAAAACAAAAAATTCTCCCAAGGGTTTATTAAGTATATAACCAGGTTGGATGGTGTTGCTGTTAGAGAAGAGTTCCAAAAGCTAGACTTTTGTAAGATGAGTTAACTAAGACTCAAAATATTCACAAATGGGTTGGGCTATCCTGTGTAGAGCTTATGATGTGGCCCAGCATTTGGAGATTATAGGCTTGCTCATAAGTCACATATTAATAGGATACAATCATGCATAATCATGCACACATTTATGCACCTAGGTGGTGTACAAATTAATACGTAATTTAGTCTTAATGATGGGAAAGGGTAAAAATAAAAGGCAGGGGTTTTTCAAACTAACTTCTGTGTTCCATTACAGAAGCTGGTAACTGCAAGAATCACAAGGCTTTCTGGGTGTTTTCATCTACTCAGTGATTTTTGGCACTGCAGTCGCTCCTGCCTCACTATGTACTTACTCATGCATCTTTTCATCTTCAGTGTCACAAAAATCTATGAGGTGGATATCATTTTTTATTAACAGAAGATGTCAAGTTTCCAGATTGAAAATTTAGAACATAGATTCAGAGAGACTTTTCTACCAAAAACCAAAGGTTCCATTTTCCATAGAGTTCTTCCTTTTCCTCTAGAAGCCATCCAACTTTCCTGGTTTGGTGTGTCTCTGGAGCAATTGCCTTTGGGAAGGGCAGTGTGGGCGTCTATGTGGAAGCCATGTTTTACCGAAGTGGGTGGAGGATGTTACTGACCTCCTTATTTAAAACTTGGAACACATTTTCCATGGAAAAAGTATTATGCAAGTGTCTCCCTTTGCTTTAACTGTATGCAAAAGCACTTTGCAAACTATCTAGAAGTATATAATATGACTATAAGAAATTACCAGTCTGTAGTATATTAGCACTACAATTCCAATACTTTGTGCATTAAATAGTTTTTTTGTGACATAGTTGGAGATTTTAACCACTGACTGTTACATCGTCTCAAAGGAAAAATGCATTCCAATATCCCAGTTTACAACAGACATTTGGAACCCACCCCATTCATAAACTGAAAACTGCCTGGATTAACATGAAGAGGATACATCATCACCATCTTCATCAAGTATTATTTATTAAGACCAGTTCACAGGGCGATGTCTTCAGGGTAAAGTGGAAAAATGAAGGGAAGTGTTAATCTAATTTTGAATGGCTATATTTCACATCCCCAGTTGTGAATGAACCCAAGTTATTTCAAAACGTCCCTCTCATCTTTCATGTCTTTACTCTTTTTTATTTCACATATCATTTACTTTCATCTCCTTTTTATCTTCTTCTTGTCATTCCATTTTGTCTTTCACATTTATTCAACATTTATATTTGTACTAAAAAAAGAATAACTCTTTTCAAGGACTGAATTTATTTCAGGCTCTGTGATAGAATCTGGAAATCTCACAAATAAGGAATTTAAGAAAGTGTAGTTTGGGAGGCGGAACAAAGTTCAACAGGGACACTTTCTTAAACTCCCTATTTGTGTTTTTCATTAACTGCATTAGGATTCTCTTTGGTATGTTGCTGCCACTCACTGATCAATATCATCCTGAGAGTGACTTTGATGGGAAAGTGTCCTCTCAGGATGATATTGACAGAGTTGAATGAACAAGCCAACATTGTTGGCATCTGCAACTGAACTCATCAATAAATTGTGGAATCATGTTGCATCGAAAATCAGATGGGCTGGACATGTAATGTGATTTGGAGACAACCGCTGGACTAGAGCCATTACCGACTGGATCCCACGGATGTCAAAAGATCACGTGGCCACCCACCTACAAGATGGTCAGACTTCCTTGTCAAGACCCTGAAGGAACGGTTTGAGGCTCTTCATATTCCTGAATCAACCAGGTGCCATTGGGCTACATTGGCACATGAATAGGGTCCAATGGAGATGTTACTGGCGCCCGCTCGAACAAATCGATGAATAACGGATTCAAGTGTTCAAGTGTTCAAGTGTTCATGTTCCACAGACACATTAGTACAAAGAATCATATATAGGATTCTCACCAGCATAATTTTTAGAGAAGTTTTGAACAGAACAAAAGCTAGAGAAATTGACTCTGGTATTTGCATCTGTTAAAGTTTGAGACAGATGGACAGTGAGTGTCAGCAAATATTGAGAATGTTTTGCTTATTTACTTGGATATTCAAAGTGAGCTGTTTGCCAAATCTGTGGGCCCAAGTAAAAAAACTGAGACACACACAAGTGTTTCTTCTCGGCCAATAATAGTTTGTAATACCATCTGGAAAAGCACACCAGTTAATAAAGGGACACATATGCCTTCCCCTACCCTTTTCTTCTAAGACCTCAAAGCTTATAATTCTGGGACCTGTTGTATAAGGAAAAGAAGAAAGTTCCAAGACCAAGAGGTCTGCCATAAAACTCAAATGCCCCGGCAATCAGACTCCCTGCGAAGCAACCAGATAATGTTTATTAGGATCTCATTGGCTCAGGAACAAAATCAAGGCGGCAGCTATCTCTGTTCATCCTGAAAGAGCTTCACTGTTATCCAATTTAGAGTTCAGTACAGCCCTGTAAATTACTATGATATTTTTATTGATACCATGAAAATGTACCCTCATTTTTCTATTGTCACAAAAGCATGTTGTTGAAACACTTAAAATATCTTGGCTAACTTTAAAAGTGCTTTTTACAAAAGAGACATGAAATTAATGGTGCATTTCAGTCAACACGTCCCTCACTGTGCTTTCTTTCCCCTTCCTCAAAGCCACAGAACAAAACAAAGTGGGTCCAAAACAGACCTCTGGACTTTTCTCTGATGGCAATAACATCTGGGTAGCCGTCATGGAAATCAGCATTACCATCTCTTTTATACCATAATGTACACATGAATAACATTAAGCTAGTTTTTTTTATCATCAGATTTCACTTTTCAGTGAAGTTTTAATTATCAACCCTTATAATGTCATTTATATGAGGAGTTTGGTAGTTTATCCCTCATTTCTTTGCTTCCCAAGTCTTTCTCTTGGCAGGCTCTAGCTTATTCCTTTTCCTGCCTTCTGTTTTCTTGCCCCTATTTTAGATCAAATGTGAACACACAACACTCCGTAGGGCAACATTTGTGAACCCTCTTTTATTCTAATCACACAGTGATTCCACCCATAAGACACTAATCTTAGTTGCACATTAGCCTGGAAATGGGCTCCCCACCACACACACAGACCTCGGTTATCTTATCCACAACATGCGAAAATATTACATCATTTGTTCTTATTCTTCTTCCAAAGATTAACCCCCAAACTGTCATGATAAATGTACAATTTAAAAAATAGACAGTTTCCTCAAATGTTGTCAGTCTTATTTTAAATTTCATCCCCTGCTATGACATGGCTACTAGTACTTGTCATCTTTCATACTGTTTTATTTCCAAACACTGGAGCCAAACATGATGTCATATGTTCTAGTAGCACAGCACTTATCTAAAGGAAAAAGCATACCCAGAGCTTTTGCTAATGCTTTTATTCACTATAAAAACACACATAGCACAATTTGGAAAACATATTTTTAAGGAAACCCAATGAGACAAGCTTTTAGCCTTTAACCTTGGAAAGGGGTCCTTACATATTTCAAAGGAAAGATATATTCCATTCCACAGAGGGATTAGGCATTAGATGGCAGAGGGTTTTCCATCAGCTCGTGATATTTATAAAATCACTCTACTGCTATTGAACAAGCAACTGTCCTGCTTCTCCATCATAAGCACGCTGAAGGTACTATTAAACATTAAGAAGTGATTCTGTTCATTTACAAAGTCATTTAATATTTTGATTCTTTAAAAATTAAAAGAAAGCAACACTAAAGTTGTACTACTTTCATTTTTTATTAATATTTTATTATACCACCGTGAGATATACAATTACAACGTTGTTCATGTTTGGAGGTTTCGGTCACATAGTGTAACAGCACCCCGCCCTCCACCAGTGCCCATTTCCCGCCACCGATGTCCCCAATTCCCTCCCCCCTCCCATAGCTCACCTCCATGGCAGGTTCTTTATCTCTTTTCTCTCTCGCCTCTCTTTTCCTTCTCTTACATATTGTGGATTGCAATACATACAATTAGAGGCCATCATGGTACCAGGAATTCACATTTAAATGACAGCAGGGGGAGAAGGTGTCAGAGAAAACAGACCAGGTAACAGGATACTGAGCACATCTCTAACTTTTCCTCACTTATTAAAAACCAAGCAAATAACTCATACAAAAAACACCTTAAAACTCTTGAGAAATTATACAAATATGCAGTGATAACTTTTTATTCCTCCTCTTGACTTTTTTAAATTATCAAATAGTGCTCTGTATTAAATTTGTACCTTCCATATCTTCTATATCAGCACTGATCACATTATATTTAGTTTATATGTGGCACTTGCCTCCTACAAGTTCACAAGCTCCTCTAGTTCCTTTAAAAAGGAATCGGAAACAAACATTGAGTGATTGATTTGTTAATTGAACATATATATAGGGCCCTCCCATTTATTATTTTTATTTATTTATTTATTTATTTATTATTTTCTGATTTTTACCATTAACACCTAAAGAATTGTCACTTTGACTCTACTATCTACACAAAATAATGTTAATTTTTCTGCCTCCTAAACCTTCCTATTACTTTCTGTGGAATTCTTCCTTTGATCAGAAAGAATCACCACCATAACTGAAGCTGCAACAAGACATTTCTCAGATATCTTTGGTATTACTTTTTAAAATTCATGGAAATTTTGAATAAAAAAATCACAATATTTACTAAATTTATCTGAGTCAAAACACTATTTTTCTCCTAAGTACCTTGGTTAAATTGCTCAAAAACAAATAATCTAACTGTGAAGGCAGGTAGGATATAGAAGGGACCAATATGACAATAATAGATGGAAATGATCACTTTGGGTTTCTTCTTCCATTTTTTTATTACACCACCATGAGATATACAGTTACAAAGATGTCCATGTTTGGGTTTCAGACATACAGTGTTCCAGCACCCATCACTCCACCAGAGTACATTTCCCATCACTAGTGTCCCCTGAGTCCCTCCCCTCCCCAGCCTGCCTGCCTTTATAGAAGGCTCCTTCTCTCTCTCCCTCCCTCCTCTCTCTCTCTCTCTCTCTCTTCCTTCTCTTAACATTGTGGCTTACAATACATACACTTAGAGATTAACATGTATATACATGAAATATATATCATGCATATAGCTGATATATGTATGTATATATGTGTGTATATATATATATACATACATATATATACATATATATATATATATATATATATATATATATATACCTGATAACCTTTCCGTATCCTTTGTCTAACATTCGATTCTCAGTTCTAGGCTGGTATTATCACTTGATCATGGTCACTTGACATCCCATTATTCATCAATTTGCTTGTGTGGGCGCCAGTAACGTTTCCATTTGTCCCTATCACATGCCAGTGTAGCCCAATGGCATCTGCTTGATCCAGGAATACGAAGAGCCTCAAACTGTTCATTCAGGGTCTTGATGAAAAAGTCTGACCATCTTGTAGGTGGGAAGCCTCGTGATCTTTTGCCATCCCGTGGGATCCAGTTGGTAATGCCTTTAGTCCAGCGGTAGTCTCCAAGTCGCATTACATGTCCAGCTCACCTGATTTTCGATGCCTTGGCAAACAAGACAGCATCCCTCACTCTCGATTGTTGACAGAGGTAAGAATTCGATTCCTTCTTTCACCTGAGTAAGGTGTGATATTCCAAGAATAGCTCTTTTGATTCCTCTTTGAAAGAACCAAATAGCATTCTCATCCTGCTTTCATAGGCTAGTATTATCATTTCCAACCAATGTTAGTACACTGTTCCTTTATCTGTCTTACCTAACCTCTGACTCCCACACACTTGCAATAGATTCTACCCACTGACAAGATCTCCTGATCCATGTTTTGCCTGGCCTTAGATATACATATCATGCTGTTTTTTTTTATATCCTGCAAATAAATGCAGTCATTCTATACCTATGCTTTTTCCTCTGGCTAATTTCACTCAGCATGATCTTCTACATGTTCATTCATTTATAGGCAAATTTCATAACTTCATTTTTCCTAACAGTTACATAGCATTCCGTTGTGTAGATGTACCAAAGTTGCTTTATCCAGTCATCTGTTCTCAGGCATTTTGGTTATTTTCAGATTATGGCTATTGTGAATAGTGCTGCTATGAACATAGAAGTGTAGATGGTGTTTCTCCTGTGTGTTTCTGGCCTCCCAGGTTATATTCCCAGGATTGGTATGGCTGGGCAAAATGGGAGCTCAACTTCTAGTTTTTGTAGGAATATCCATATTGTTTTCCCAAAAGACTGTACCAGTTGGCATTCCCACCAACTATAGATGAGAGTTCCTTTCTCCCAGCATCCAAACCAGCACTTGTTGTTCTTGCTCTTTTGGATATGTGCCAGTCTCTGTGGTGTGAGATGATATCTCATTGTTGTTTTGATTTGCATCTCCCTTTACGATTAGTGATGATGAACATTTTTTTCATATGCCTTTTGGCCATTCAAAGGAAATGATCACTTTAGACAGAAACAGAATGTTGAAAGTAGGTAAGGGAATATACCTGATAACCTTTCAGTATCTGTATGGCAAACCACAATTCCCAAAAAGGAAGAGAGAGGGAGAGAAAGAGGGATAGAAAGAGGGAGAGAGAGAGAGAGGGAGAGAGAGGGAGTAGGGAAAGTGCCTGCCATAGGGAGAGGGCACGGCAGGAGGGAAACTGGGGGAAAATCAGTAGTCACTGATCATCAGAGAAAAACATGGAAAAAAAGATTCAGAAAAATTAATGTTGACAAAGACTACAGCAATGTTCAAAAGAAGAACTCTTTCCTTCCCTTGAGAAGGCAAAATCACCACTGGGTAAGAAGATTTAAATGCAAAATGACCTCTGGCTAAATCCTGATCTCTTTTTATCAGTGATTCCATTCTATGTAAATAATCTATTCTCTCTAATCTTTCTCAGCAAAATAATTGCATCTGAAATTATGCATGAATAAATGCATGAAATTAGTCTGTCAAATAAGTGCTGAATTCTAAAGCTATTATCAAACTCATCATCATGCATTTTAGGTTGACTCACTCGATTAACATTGATTATTTTGTGTTTATGTTTAGCAAGGAACTTTTTATTACACTTTTTCTCTCATAAATAGTTGTCCATTAAAAATGCAATAAATAGGTCAGAGAGATAGTACACTACATGAGGCACTTCCCCTTGCTTGCTGCTGATCTGGGTTCAGTCCTGGTATGGTTCTAGAACCCACCAGGAGTGACTTCTGAGTACAGAGACAAGAGCTATCTCTAAGCATCACTGGTTGTGGTACAAAAGATGAAAACAAAAGTAATAAACAGAAGTAAACAGTCTACTAAATAGCCATCTTTCTTACAGTCTTGGTATTCTTGCTTTTGTATACTAGTCTTTTATTGATGTGTAAAATAAAATAAAATAATAAAGAAACTATACTTTCTTTAACATTAATTGTTTTAACCTAATTTAGGGAAGCAACTCCTGGGATATTGAAAACCTTACCGTGCACCTCCTATAGTACTGTTTGGCCTAGCCAGGGTGAGGGACCTCCTCTAAACTGACCACTTTTGGGGCCGGAGCGATTGTGGGTAGGGCATTTGCCTTGCCTGTGGCCAACTGGGTTGGATCCCTGGCATCCCATATGATCCCCACGCAGGGCCAGAAGCAATTCCTGAGTGCAGAGCCAGGAGTAACCCCTGAGAATCACTAGGTATGACCCAAAAAAGAAAAGATAGATTAGATAGATAGATAGATAGATAGATAGATAGATAGATAGATAGATAGATAGATAGATAGATAGATAGATAGATAGATAGATAGATAGATAGATAGATAGATAGATAGATAGATAGATAGATAGATAGATAGATAGATAGATAGATAGATAGATGGATGGATAGATAGATGGATAGATAGATAGATAGATAGATAAATAGATAGTCAGACAGACAGACGAGGGTGGATGGATGGATGGATGGATGGATGGATGGATGGATGGATGGATGGATGGATGGATGGATGGATGGACGGACGGACAGGTGGGTGGATGGATGGATGGGTGTATGGGTGGATGGGTGGGTGGGTAGGTGGGTGGGTGGGTGGTTAGGTAGGTAGGTAGGTAGGTAGGCAGTCAGGCAGGCAGGCAGGCAGGTAGGCAGGTAGGTAGGTAGGTAGGTAGGTAGGCAGGCAGGCAGGCAGGCAGGCAGGCAGGCAGGCAGGCAGGCAGGCAGGCAGGCAGGCAGGCAGGCAGGTAGGTAGGTAGGTAGGTAGGTAGGTAGGTAGGTAGGTAGGTAGATTATATAAATTAGATAAACTGACCACTTTTCCAAATTGCCACTCAGGGTTTTAAGAAAAATAAATATTTTCATAGTTTTTGTTTTACTGGTTACAACTCTTATTCGTTTTATTACTAATAAGAGAAAGGTGACAATAAACAGTCAGGTAGATTAAATAGTCATAAATCTCAGAGTACTTCATGAAGGACAAGATTGTGTTAGATGTTGTTCATGTATTAAGGGCATGTAATACTATTTATTGGGTGCCTACTACATTCCAGAAATTGTTCTGGCTGTAGAGTCATAAATTAATTGAGGTCATAAATTGATTTGCCCTCACTTTGACAAGAAAAAGACAAATAATAAACAAATGACACATGATTGTAGTGTGAAAATAAAAGTTGTGTGAAGGAAAACTGAACACCTTAAGAGAAATACAGGTAATTCTCATTGGAAAACTGACTAAGAGTTCATTTGATAAGAGATTCTTACAGGGTGAGGGAAGGAGTCAAGCAAATAAAATGGGTGGATAATGTGACAGAAAAAGAAAAGAAAAATGCAAAAGGCCCTAGTGCAGGGGCATGGACTGTAAGCATTCTCCCAAATTAAGGATCTCTGAAGGAAAATTTAGAAGATTCACCTACAATCAAGAGAAAAGCCTTATCACCTTGAACATTCCATTGTAGGAGAAACTTCTTGAAGAGAATGGGGAAATATAGGGAGGTGATAAATGCCCCAAAGGCCAGGATATGGCTGAGGACACAAGGCCAGGATATGACTCAGAACACAATGCACTACTCTAGGGAAAGAGCCTAGTGGGAGAGGGGGACCACGCAGGGCAGAACCACATGTTCTACTTTAGCATCTCTTCCCCTTTCCTCAAGAGCATCACTCCTGCCCCATGACCACTGGACACTCATCCTTGGGAGGTAAAAGCTGGAATGTCAGGAGACTGGTGCCAGTGGTCTTACCGCCTGGAGGAAGAAAAGGGAGAGCACAGAGGAAGGAAATGCCTTCACAGGGAGAAAGAATTCTTGACTAATGGACTGCAGAGTAGTCGCTCCAGGATGCTGTTTCCTCTATAAAGAAGCATCTAGCTTGGAGGCTGAATTATGATTTTTTTGAAGAGGTTTTGGTAATTTTTTTAAGAGGGATATATTACAAATTGAGTAATTTATAATCTCAGCCTTGAAAAGAACAAACAGCTTTCTACTTACCCCAAGGTAGACTATCTTAAGGAATTTGACTGAATTTTGTGACCTTGAATGGCTACTCATGAGTGATGTACAAATCATTTTGTTTTCTTCTATACAGCTTATGAGATGCTTTTATATATTATGTATTATTTGAAGGCATCTTTGTTAACTTTTGCACATCAATAGGGAGTATTCATGTCTTGACATATAACATTCATCACATGTGAAAAGCAAAGCATAATACCGAAAGAAACAAGTTAAGAAAGCAAGTGCTTGCATGTGTGGTTTTTGTTATAACATTTTCATTATCTTTGATTCAGATATAGGAAGAGAGTAATGCTACTAGAATTTCCATGTTATTCAGTTATTCCTTTTCTTGAAAATAGAACTTTTACTATGATTAATGTAAAGGTCTCTTTCATCCTCAATTCAAAAATCCAAAATTTCACAATCAATTTTTTGGGATTTGTGGACCTACGAAATTATATCTATACCCTATAGGTCCAAGATTAAAACTTCAACTATAAAATCATTTCACAACCTGATTATGGTAGTCTTACACTCTCTCACATTGGAGCTTGATACACATGACTTAATTTATTGGTGCTTGCTGAAGTCAATTTGCCAATGAAATAAAATTAACCTCTTTGTTGTAAGATGAAAGGCTAGGCACTGAGTCCATGAGGTGATTCCTCCCAAGAAAGACATTTGTGAATACAAACCTTCTGGTGCCTATGGATTGGAAAATAATCTAAGCTACCATATTGACTATGTCTTTGCATCCATACCAGATTGTATTCACAAAATGGCATTTGCATTAACCAAACAGTGTGTACTTCATTAAGTTTAATTATTGCAACCAAAAAAAATTCATGGGGGTGGTTCTTTTCAACTTACTGTCATCTGAACAAAAACACTTTTCAACTTTGTACCCTGCTACAGCCTTTTATCTTATGAGCAGTTAAGTCTGCAGAAATACAATGAGAACTAGAAAAGGTTATTTCTAAGAGTATGGACATTTGTTTCTTGCTGAGCCTTCTATTCCCATACACCCTTGTGACCCTATGGAAATGGGAAACATGAAAATATTTTCTGAGTTGGGGGTTAATCTATGGTTCACCTTCTCCAGTGCTCCACCAAAGACCAGATGGGACAGCAAAATGAACTAAGTTCTAACTACAAAGCACCCTTGTAGCCTGAGGCACAGGAAGGCATTACAAATATGTGTGCTATGTAGAAAACCCGCTGGGATTTCCACAAAGTGTCTGTCTGAAGGTGCCTTGACCACTCTGGGAAGCAAACCACTATAAAATTCCCAGTTTACTCTGAGCACTGACCCTTCAACATGGCTAAGGAGGCCAATTGGAACCATGTGTGTAGGCTACAGCTCTGGGCAGAGCTCTGTAGTACCCTTGCCAACTGGCCTCCTGGTCATGATCTCTGAGCTTTGCCAGGTTCACACTTGCAGACAATAAAGCATTAACTTAGCTTTCTAGAAAATAGTACTTCTTATGACAGGAAAAATAGAAGTCTTGGCATTGTTCAGTTCTGGGTTGAACTAAGACTCCACTACTTTCTAGCTGCATGACTTTGTGCAAGATACTCAATCCCTGAGTTACCAGCCTAGGCATGTGCACACACACATGCGCTAACACACATACACAAACACACATATACATATATATGTAGATACTTATACATAATAATATTAGTACCTATACTTCAGGATAGGCACAATTATTCCCTTTAGTATATGAGAGTATTACATATTGGCTATTATATAGTGGATGATGTAATATCCACTATATAATATCCTCATATATTAAAGGGGACAATTGTGCCCATCTTGAAGGGTAAATATTGATTACAAGAACAGCATAAAGAAGATAAATGGTAAAATGTCTAAACATTCTACATTCTGCCAACTTCCCTTTCTTCCTTTCCTACAAAGTAGAAATAAGCTAGATATGAGCCATTTGATCCAGAAATCCGGGAATATACTAGAGACAAAAACACATAGAGAAACACTAGTACTTTTATCATCTGCGCTAATATAGCAGAATCTGGAAACAACTAAAGAAAACTAAAGAAAGGGTCAAGGAAGGCGAGAAAAGAGAAATTAGAAATTTACGCAATGGATGGAAGGGGACTCGCTGAGTGTAGTCAGAAGAAGGAAGAAAGAAAGCAGAAAAAGAACCAGTGTTTTAAAAAGGAAAGGTAATGGCAGATTAAACTAAGAATATACACAAAGAGATTAAGATAAACAACGAGGGAGCCACAATGTAAGAGGGAGAGATGCAGAGACAGAGAGAGTAGAGAGAGAAAGAGAGGAAACTGTCCGCTAAGGCCGGGGGGGGGGAGGGGGTTTGTGGTGGGATGGGGGCCGGGGAGGGATGGGTGCTGGATACTGTATTACCAAGAAAATGAAACCTGTAATTGTATGTTACGGTGGTATAAAAAAAGAAAAACAAAGTACTTAAGAGGGTTCTTACAAGAATTTAGTGAATTAATATGTACAAAGGGCTTTAATCATATCCGGTATATATTAACTAATCAATAAATCCTCATTAATTACTTGGTAATCAGTGTTTATTGGGTAAAGCAATAAAATATTATGCTTTTAGGTAATGCAATAAAATATTTACCAAAAAGTTATAGTAGTGCTATGGTAGTGTGAACTCTAAAATGCCAATATTAGTATATTTCACTTTCTATAAAAGAAAAACATGTATTCCTGTCATACTATAGATAAGTATGCTTCATCACATACATAAAATGGTCTTTCATGAAATTCCCTAAAACTTCTCATACAGATTGCAAATTGACTCTAGAAGCTCAGTCTATTAAATTCCAGTTTTCTGCATATATGTAGCAAACGCCGAGTTAAGTTGTTCTCTGATGTTAAAAACAAAAAAAGTATAAAAAGATAATACCAGTCTAGAATCAAAAGTATATAACAGAAGAATTTTATCATCTCCTACCAAAGTATTCTGGAATTTATTAAAAATGCAATAAGAAGAAAAATGGTTAAGTAAAAAAAATATTATTCTAGCATTCAAATGAAATATTTGTGTAGTATTTTACTCAAAACAGTAATTTTCACTCTTCAGCCTATTTTAAAGAGCCCATTGTACTTGCTGCCTTGAAAATGATTCCGTGTGCAAGGGGTCCTCACAATTTATATAATTCAGTTCTTAATTTATAATTCAGTCCTTAATCCACAAGACATTTTCCAGCTTTTCAATTGTCATTTATATTATTCAATTATCATTTCAATTGTCATGTTTTTCAACAAATATCACTCACTATGTCACCAAACTTCTGTTATATGTTGTGTGTATGTGTTACTAGTGCCCAACATAAAAAGCAACTTGCATTAGCAATCATTTTTTGTACTCTTTCTTAGAATAAGAGTTTGTGTTTAGTGGCTCAAAAAGGTAGAAAACATGCCTAATATGTGCAAGGCTTTAGGTTTAATAACCTATATCACATCCCCCTCCCTTCCCCCAACTCTATCTCAGCCCATCAAGGGTGGTCCCAAGAGACAAAAAAGGAAGGAAAAGAGGGAGAGAGGGATGGAGGGAGAGAGGGAGGGAGGGAGGGAGGGAAAGAGGGAGGGAGGGAGAGAGGGAGGGAAGGAAGGAAGGAAGGAAGGAAGGGAAGGAGGGAAGGAGGGAAGGAGGGAAGGAAGGAAGGAAGGAGGGAGGAAGGAAGGAAGGAAGGAAGGAAGGAAGGAAGGAAGGAAGGAAGGAAGGAAGAAAAAATAATATAGAAATATTACCCAATGGGCTATATACTCTTATTATTGAGATAACAATGAAAAACAATAGAAGTCCATGTAAATAACTACAATGAGAATATCTGTAAAATAAGTTTCAGTGTAAAAAAATTTAATCTATCAGAAATTCTGTTTACATCTATCTGCATATAGTTCTTCCATGAAAGAACAATCTCTTACAGCCAATTAAATAGAGATGACTACCCAAATGAAAAAATTCCATTACTTTTGTTTTAATCTATAACCAAAAAATAAAGCATATAAAAGCTCAACTAGCTTAACTCTATACTTGTTTTCTCTAAAAAGTTTAAATATACATTTTAAAGGGTAATATACAAAAACTTTGTATGAAATATTACAGCAAAAATTCCCTTTTAATTTTAAACACTAATTTTAACATCACAATTAAAGTAAAAAAAATCTATACTACTCCATCAGTTACCACCAAATAGTCCCAAATCTTGTTTGCTACCTTCTGTGTGGTTTTCAAAAGTCCTGGTAAATAAATGGAGCAGTCATTTCCCATTGTGCAAGCTGTGATAATAATTTATTTATTCTTTAGGCTAAAACATCCATTTGAGCAACTTTTTGCACACTATCTGTGTGATATTCATGTCAACATTCAACACAGCAAGCATGGCTTATGAACAGAGCTGAAATAACAGATAAATCATTTCAAGAGCACCACAGGTAAAACTCTACTCTTTACAGTGCCTTGGCACTGTATCTTCACTACAGTTAGCAATTTCCCCCACCCCCTTTTAATATAACTCTGAGAGTTTTGATGTCAGATGTTTTGCCTTAGTCAACCATTTGGAGTACAGGTGTGCTGCTGTGTTTCTGATGGAGTGTCGCTATTCCACAAGGCTTCATCCAAAACACAACCCCACATATGTAATCCAAACCCAAAGATGAGTCAACCACTGTGCCATTGCTCTGGTATTTAAGAGAACTCCTTATAGAGTCCGACAGGATGTAGAATTAGCTACACTCACAATAGTTCAGGAATAGTCCTGAACATGAAAAGATCCCGACTTCCTTCTAAGAATTTGAAGCTAACAAATGTAGTTTTCAATTCTGTGAATATTCTGCTAGAGTTATATGGCAAAAATCTTTCCTTAGGGAATAAACCTCCATATAGACTTCAAAAGTGAGAACATTCCATAACATTGGTTAAATTATTTTGAAAATAAAACAAGAATCCAGAGAGAGATCTTGTTTTTATTTTTAACAATGGCTGAGGAAGACTCTATTGCTTCTGATGAATACTCATTTCTTTGAAAATGTATCAATTTCTTATCATAAAGAAAATAAACAATTTTTAAAAAGTTTGCAGCAAAAGTGAGAATAATCTGGTTTTGAGGTTTAATCTGGGTATTATTTTTCAAGACACACTTTGGAGTGGTTCTTTGAGTGCTTTTTGGAGGCTTGTTTATTTCTTGAACTGATGAAGTTCAGAGGTGATTAGTTTAAAAGATGCTGAAATAAAGGGAATAAACAGGAGCCAGGTGTCATATTCTTTGTGGTCTTTTGCAGAGCTTGTGCAGCCAATTCCATGTCTCTATGTGGGTGGTTGCCCAACTTCAAATACTCAGCTGCTCTGGCTCCCACAATACTAACAGATTGCCTCCCCACTTCAGACCTCCCAGATCATGAGTCTGACCCTTTAAGCAAAAAAGCTTGAGCAACATATGGTGATTGTAAGTAATGTTACCTAAAGATACAAGGACTATATGGAGGCCTCTTGTAAGTCATTCAGCTACATGGGTTAGTTCCTTCAATGTTTCTGTGTTAGAAAACCACCTTTCAACTTTATATCTTCACAAAGAAATGCAACCATAGACTTAAAAGAATTTTAAAGATGGGCAGACTTTAAGGAGATAGAGCCCAAACTTAAAGCACCAAAAAATGATACTCTGTGTATAAACACTTTGTGAACAAGAAATTCTACCCTAAACTATTTTAAACTAACTGTATTTTTAGTATAAAAACATGAGAAACCAATGACTAGCAGTTACAAAGATAACTTCAGAATCAATTCTGCACTTCTTACATGATTTTTGTTACAAATTTCATTAAAAGTTTAAAATTTGCATCACAAATTCCATGACCAATTTTAAATCTCTTTTGATTATTTTTTTTATTTTATTATACCACTGTAAGATATACAATTACAAAGTTGTTCATGATTGGGTTTCAGTCATACAGTGATCCAATACCCATCCCTCCGCCAGTGCCCATTTCCCACCACCAAAGTCCGCAGATTCCCCCCCCTGTCCCCCAGCCTGCATCTGTGGCAGGCACTGCTTTTCCTCTTTCTCTCTCTTTCTCTCTTTCTTTCTCTCTTTCTGAAGATTTTTCTGAAGATCTCCCTTGACTGAAGATTTTTTTATGCAAATAGTCTATCTTACAAGCAATAAAAGAAGCCATTAGCAAAAGAAACTGTCAACCAGAATCAGAATGCCTCTAGGTTCTATTGCTCATCATAGAATCTTACCAAAAGGAAGTACCAATTAGGAGCTCATTTCTATTTCACAACATATATAAAAGCACTTGGTTGAGTATGATACAGATTATTGTGTAACTTTAGTACCACACATTCCCCAGTGCCTTTGTGTAGAGATACCTCAATCCCAAAAGCTCAAGAGGGAGGTAGGAGCTCATTGTTCAGGGAGGAGCCATCAGATGTCTAAGATCCCTAAACTAACTGAGCTGCTGTGGTGCAGAGAAGCAAGTTCCAGAGCCCAATCCCAATCATACCCCACAGGAAGATAGGAAAGAGTCTGAAATGTCAAAAGGGTTCATAAACAGTTCAGGGAACTGTTTTGCTGGATCACAGACCAAGCCCACCTTGCAGCAGCAATAGAAGCCAAGAAGCTCCTCACCTCTACTGGTTGGTCCTAGAGCAGTGCTCTGAGGATTAAAGGTGAAAGTGGAGGTGAAATAATTGTGCATTTATTTCTAGACATTCCTATAGTAGCCACAACAGGTTTGGAACCTGGCACTATACAAAAGACATGTTCATTCACAGGGAACAAGAAAAGAGGCCTGATATAGAAGTGGAGGCTAATGGAGACCGTCCCTGCTGGCTTCGCAGCAGGTGCCACCATCACCTGATGTAAGGATGCCGAAGTTTCTAGGCCTGAGTATGTGTTAGTTCCTCCACTCAGACTCTCTGCCTCTTAGCAGCTTAGAATGTATTAACAAGGAATCAGACTATTACTAGGTGAAGAGAGAAGTTGAGAAACTCAGAAAAAGGAAATATAGTAGGATTGTTTACTCATATCTGAATGACTGGTCAAATAAATACCTTAATGATTGGATTCTTTTTTACCTTCTCTGGTTTTACTCACTGATATCAACAATGGATAGGAATTGGAAGTGATTTTCAGATAATTCAATCAATACAAAGTGTAAGATTATGTCCTCTTCCCCATACAATCGCATCTTGGGAGTCCAGTGACTTCGCGAGGCTGGAAGATGCCAGATGTCTACTAGCTTGCTAATATTTCAGTACCCCACTCCTCTTTATTTATTTTCTTTTACAAAGTGGTGATGCTGGGGATAAGGATATATAACATTGCTTATTCAGTAGCTCTGTCAAAGAACTGATGACAACTGTCAGCATATCAGCCACCCACCCACCCCCCACCCCATCTTCCTGATTGGACACTGCCTTCTGTTCACCAGGCTACATGTTGGAAATTCAAGAATCAGGTGGCAGAACTTTATTTCTTAACTCTACCTAGGGAGAGATTTCCATGCACCCTTATGCCAGTGATCTTCCTTCCACTCAAATAACCAAGGGAAAATGCTAATAATTATATTATTCCAATGCCACTTCAAGAAATTTCAAACAAATGTTCATTATTTATAAATTTAATATTGTTCTAATTTAGCTTCTAAAGCTACTAAGAGGGATGAAACTGTTTAATAAGGAACAAAATGCTACCAGAGAAGGAATATCTTTCACAGTGTGGTGCTTAGGATAAACATACATTCACATACTGTTTATTATACTTCAAGAAAAACAATTTTTAAAAAAATTCAGTGTGGGGAAATTTTTCTAGCTGTATTTAGAGAGTGACCTGAGATGTGGGAAACTTGTCCACTGCTTATGTTATTTTTTTCACCCACTTTTGAATTCTTTGAGGCTACATTTCCCTTGAGTGAAGCAGAGATTGCCACCCACCTTGGTTCTTCCTGCCTCTGCCCTAACAGAACCTCTTTGTTGTTTTATCTAATCAGATTCAGAGGCTCTGCTATGGTTGGCTCACTTGGATTTTTCAAGGAGGTTATATTTCTTATTTCCCAGGCTTCAGAAGGACTAAAAATAACTGGGTAAAAATCTGCAAGGCAAAGCTACTCACTCTGCCAGCATTATTCTGAGATAAGATCAGGCTTATCCCAACGAAAGCATATCTCAGTCCTTCAGTTAAAGCAAACTTGGATGTCATACCAGTTTGGGAGCCAGTGCCTCTGATTTGTTTTATGTTCATATTTAATCATTGTAATTTTTCTTCATTAAAACTATCTTTATGAACACCTATGTTTCCATGCCTATCTGAGCAATGAAACTTCTTTTAAGTCTTGTTTGAGTTTCCACATTATCCGTTAAAAAAAAACCTAGTGAGTTGAAAATGACATCAATGGAAGATATTGTATTCAAGTCTACTATTTGTAGTCACGTTCAACATGTCAGCCTCATGCTCATTATTTTACATTCAACTTACGTTCTCATCCAAAAGCGTGTGGCCCTAAGACTTATTGTGGAAGATTTGCTAATCAGGACAAGCAGTCCTCTTTTCATGAGCCCGAAACCTCCATCTCTGTGTTATCAAAAGATGAATTATACTCATGAAACATGGGTGAGGGAATATCTGCCGTGCAAGAAAAGATAAAATATATCTGGCTTTGCCTTTCCGTGTTTTATTTTTTAGAGCCATAAAAAATTAAGAGACTAAGTCAGGGGAAAAGTTCAAATAAGAAGTTTGTTCCATTAACTGCTGTGGCGTCAGAGGAGCTATAGAATTTCAGTTCTGAATCTACAGTAATGTGAAACAAGAGATTATGAAAATAAATATTTAGCTATTTTCTGAGTTGTCTTTTTCTAAAGGTTACAGTTTCATACTGAATTCAAAGCAAACAAATAGTGGTTAGTTAAGAACTTTGTTCAAACTACTTTCTTTGTCACATTCACAGTGATAATCTGTCTTACAAAACTAAGCAATGCAAAAATGATACCAGGATAGCACGAAAAAGTGCCAGTGTTGCTAGAAAGCATATGCATACAATGGCAAAATTTTACTAACTACTTTTTTCTTAAATATAGCATGACATGGTCATACATCTATAAATATAAATTGCTGCATTCAATCATCAGGTTTGCCAAAAATGTTTCCTTTGTTTGAGCTAAGTTCCAACTGATACCCCAATAAAACAATATTTACTTAAATATGTGGTAGTAGAGAAATAAATAAGATATTCAACATATTACCAGTGAAATGTGTTATTCACACTACCTTTTGAATTTTTTATACACAATCACAAAAAAAAGGCTACAGATTCTGAAGTCTTTATGAATCTGTGGAGTCTCAATGGCTTTTGCAACCATTTTTCTAATTTTGACCATGTTTAAGCTCTGTCCAAGACAGTATACCCTGCACACAGATCTTTAAAGTTAATCAGTCTCTGGTACTCAAAAAATGTGTTTTGAATAAATGAATCTATGAACAGACCTAATAGAGATGGCCTCATTTCTGGTAATAATGTTTTAAGGAAGTATGACAATCACAAAGTTTTTGTTTGTATTTCTAACATTTTATTTTCTCTCTCATTCAAAAAATACTTTTCTAATCTAAAACTTTGCGAAGGTTGAAATAGATAATTGAAGCCATTATCTGCAAACTAAATCCCTCTGTTACCAAATTGTTATTCCATGCAAAGTTTTGTTTAAAAGAAACATAGGATAAATAAATTAACAAGGAGCAGAAGTTTCTTTGGGGATTTTTCTGTGTCTGATAGTAAGATAAAGAGAAAGACATATGGTATGAAAAGGTCACAGCAAATGATAAAACAAACTTATTTTATAAAAATGAAAGTAGTCAACATCTGTATATTTTGCCTTGTCCAATAGACCTTGTGCTTATTTTCATTCCCAAAATTTCTTTATAGAAATGCTCTAAAAAGAATAGTTTGTTCCTAACGTGCTCAGAATTTGGAGGCAAAAAGCATAAATGAAATTACCAAATATTTTTATAGGTCCACCTTTTGCTTATAGATTGTTACTTGAGACTATTTTAAAAATATTTATAAAGTTCAAGTCTTTTGAAATTGTATCTTGCACATACAGCATTTCAAAAAAAACACCTTATCTGCATTTTAAAGAAAAGATAATTCTCCATACATATTAATTGATTTCACATATTCAATAACTCTTTCATCTGTATATAAGTACATATCTGTTCTGTAATACATATGTGCACACTCAAAGAATAAACTTTGAATGAAAAGACAAAGAGAACAAAGTGGAAATTCACTTTAAAGAACATATGCTAAGTATATCCATTTTAAATATCTAGAAAATTACCAAGCCCATTTCTTAATTATTTGTCAAGAATCTTCCAATACCAGGTATATTAACTGAACCATCTTAACAGTCCTAGAAATAATATTGTTATTTCCATTTTCCTGAGAAATTAACACTGAAGGAAATGAAATAACTAAAAACACAGTCACACAGCTGTGAATAGCATATATAAGATCTTGGCCTTGCTCTGGACACAAAAAAATCCTTGTTTTTTTTCTTTAACATCCAGGCATTTTTAGGCTATATTCCATTATAGGAAGACTTTTTTTTACCAGATCATGATGGCTTGATATTCACATATACTCATACATATGCACACACACACACGGCAAAACTTTAAGCCACACATATTCGATTGCATTTATATTTTATTTACTTTTATTTCTTATCAGGGTGAGGAAGTGCAAATGAAGAAAAAAAGTATCAAAAGAGCTGTTAAGAGCAATGACCACAGGCATATGGAAATATTCAAGTAGGTTTGGGCTATGGGAGAAAAAGGTGTTTCAGAGAATAGGAAAGATCTTGACGTCCATCTGCACTTGGTATTCTGAATTGTTCTGACACCCGGTTAGGGAGGTTCATAAGTACCCTTGGTGTTTTCGCGTGCCTCAGTGTCATGACAGAAGTTGGTGCTTTCATGGAACCTGTGACCATTTGGAGCTCATCTACATAGCTTCAGATAGACAGCAGGTCAGAAACAGAAAAATGTAAAAGTATACCAAGGGCGAACACAGAAATTAGTGGACGTCTGAAGGGAGGCTGTAGTTTTAACATTTCAGGTTTTCAAATGCATGCATAGAGGTGTGCACTGGGTCTAGAATTCAGAATTGGGAGGAACTGTCTCAAAGGTTATCATGAGAAATAAAGGGTAAGCCCAGGACATGAGTACCCTGACTTATTTGGCTGTTTTGGCAAAAATTTCTGTTACAAATTTCCTAAGTTGGGGGACATGCAACCTGTCATTTCAAAAAAGTATACTTTGGCATTTGAAAGGTACACTAAAAAATAAATATAGACTTTTCTTAATTATACTTGTTTTAATACCTTCACAACTACGGAAGGTGGAATTAATTTATTTTTAATTTTATTTTATATCCAAGTGGTAAATTACAAAGATATTCATGATTGGACTTCAGTCATACAGTGTTCAGACCATTCCTCGCCAGTGCCACCTCCTACCACCAATGTCCTAGTCCACCCTCTCCCCCAACCTGCTCTATGTGGCCTTTCTTTTCTTCTTTTTTTTTTTCTTTTCTTCTTTTTCTCCTTCTACTTCTCCTCCTCCTCTCTCCTCCTCCTCTTTCTCCTCCTCCTCCTCCTTCTCCTTCTCTTTCTTTTCTTTCCTCCTCTTTCTCCTCCTCTCTCTCTTTTTTTCTTTTTTTTTTTTTTTTTTTCCCTTCTTCTTTCTTCTTCTTCCTCTTCTCCTCTTTTTCCTTCTCCTCCTTCTCTTCCTTCTCCTCCTCCTTTTCCTCCTCCTTCTCCTTCTCCTCTTCCTCCTCCTCCTTCTCTTCCTTTTCCTCTTTCTCCTTCTCCTTCTCCTCCTCCTTTTCCTTCTCCTCTTCCTCCTTCTACTTCTTATCCTTCTTCTCCTCCTCCTCTTCTCCTTCTCCTTCTCTTTTCCTCTCTAATTCTCCTTCTTTATTCTTTCCTCCTCTTTTTCTTCTCCTCCTCCTCTTCTCTTTCTTTTCTTTTCTTCTTCTCTCTCTTCTTCTCCTTCTCTCCTTTCTCTCTTTTTCTTTCCTCTCTCTTTTTATTCTCTTTCTTCTCCTTCTCTTCCTCCTCCTTTTCCTCCTCTTTCTCTTTCCCTCCTCTTTCTCTTCCTCCTTCTTCTCTTCCTCCTCCTTCTCTTCCTCCTCCTCTTCCTCCTCTTTCTCCTCCTCCTCCTTTTCCTTCTTCTTCTTCTTCTTCCTCCTACTCTCTTCCTACTTCTTTATCTACTCCTTCCTCTTCTTTTTCCTACTTCTTTCTACTTATTCTTCTTCTACTTCCTCCTTCTTCGTCTTCCTCTTTCTCTTCTCTTTTTCTGTCTCTTTCTGCCTCTCTGTCTCTCTCTCTGCCTCTGACTCTGTCTCTGTCTCTCTCTTTCTCCCCTTTCTTTACACATTGTTGTTGCCCTACATACATTTAAGGGTTATAATGTATATCCCTTTGCCTACATGAATGGAATTAATTTAAATGTATATTTGAGTAATGATATTCCTATGGACAATTTCCTGCCAGCTATCTATAAACTTTTATCTTTCATCCACTCTAGCCACCAATAAGGTCATCTGTATCTCCCCAGTCCTCCTTTATACTCAGGTTAAGTATTGCTTTTGGACCAATCCACCTAAATTTTAGGGAGCTACATAGAGGAGTGCTTACAAACTACTCCTGGCTCTGTGCTCAGAAACTGCTTGAGGAGGGATTTGTGTGGGGGGGTGGGACCCATGCCTCATCAGGGCTAGAACCCAGGTCTCCCATGTGCAAAACAGAAATGTAAGCTGTTTTTCTGGCCCTTCTACCTGAAATTAATAATTCAATGCACCCAAAACCTTTCATATTTATTTTGTCAATGGCCTCAGCCAACTATCCATCCATTCATCCAAACTAAAAACCTCAAAGTCATCATCAACATCTCTTTTTTCCCACCACATAGGTTATCTCTATCAAAACTTTGGTGTTCTGCAAAAACTTTCAAATCTTCTCTTTTGTCTCAATATCTATTTTAAAGTCCTTGATATCTCATGTCTGACCATTACATTATTACCTTAGTAGTTTTCATTTTGCCTCCTTATTGCCAGTGTTGAAAAGATCACATAATTATCTTTTTATTTATTTAGTTGGGGAACTGTTTGGGCCCATACCCATTTGTGATCAGGATTTAGTCCTGGCCTGTCCCTGTGTTCAAGGGTCACTTCCTACACTGTGGTTCCAAGGATCAAATTAAGGTAAGCCTTGTGTACTTCAAGTGACTAAAACCCTGTACTATGTCTTTGGTCCAAAATTATCTTATTAAAAGCACAAATATTATGTCAATAATCCCATATTTTAATTTTGTTTTTTGGAAAATAGTTTTTGGTTCTTATACCTGGCTCTGCACTCGGAGTTCACTCCTGAAAGTGCTCAAAGGACCATATATGGTGCCAAGGATAGAATCTCGGTTCGCTGCATGCAAAGAAAGTGCTGTACCTGCAGTACTATCAGTTTAGTCCAAGTTGCATATTTTAAAAGTCTTCAATATAAAAAAATTGTGCCATGTCCTAGGAACTCCTTCACATTCTACCCTAAACTTGCCTACTCAAACTTATATGGTTTGTCTATGCTCAGATCAAAGGATTATCTTTCACCTGGTATACAGGAATGGACTTGAAGTTGATGGGAGAGTCTTATTCCATATATCTGGCAACCACTCAAGAAATATTGACAGGAAGAAAATTACATTGTAACAACCATTAGAAATAATAAAATGTTCTTTCCCATTCTGTGGCTGCTTTGTATCTTAGTCACTGTTTTTTTGGGTGCAGAAGCTTTTTAGTTTCATGTAGTCCCATATTCTTTTCTTCTAGTTGCTTTGTTAGTGATGTTTCATCTTTGGTGCCTTTAGCTTCATGTCATGGAGGGTTTTTCCTATATTTTCTTCAATGTCTTTATGGTCAAGGATATTGGATCTTTAATCCATTTTGATCTGTTTGTGGGTGTTAGACAGGCATCATTTTTCATGTCGGAGTTTCCCCACATATGAAGAGGCTACCATTTTAAACTCGTGCACCTTACAAGTTAAATGATCATACGTTGGTTGGGTGTAGGTTCTTATCGCTTGTAGGGTGACTCGAGAAAAACCATAAAAATGGAAGCAGAAATCGCGGAAAATAGAAACTGAAAGCTAATCTAAGAGCGACTAAGGTGGCTTCGGCGGTGGTGGGGGAAAGGGGACTTCGGGTGGGGGCTGGTCAGCTTGGACAATATGGACTCCCCAAAGCTAGAATGACTCCATGCCCAGCATATCTGGACTACGGAAGCCAAAAACGGGGGGTGATAAGCTTGGTACATCTAATGGAATACTACGCTGTGGGTTGTGGAGGGAGAATGAGCGAATGCCAGGGAGAGAGACAGATAGAGTGACTGCTTATTTAGGTAGTACAATCAAGATAAGTGAAAATCAGGAGGTCGGGGGATCACAAACGTGTGGGATTCAGAGGTAGGTAAGAGTGGAAGTGTGCTGACATTGTGGGGTACTAGCCAACCTAGACTGGCATAGAGGCAAAAGAACAAGTTTATTAGTGGGGGGAAGGAGAGAAGAGAGGAAATGGAAAGAATCAAGAACGCCTGAGCAGGGCGGGGAGGGGGGAGGGCCGGGTGTTGGTGGGGTGGGCCTGGTGGCGGGTGGGTGCGCAAACTGTTTGCCAACCCAAATTGAACTTTTTATTGTATATCTTGTATTTTAAACATAAAATAAAAAGAAATAATAAAATGTAATCAAGAGACGTGAATTCAATTTTTTTTTTGTTTTTGAACCATATCTGGCAGTGATCAGGGGTTACACTTGGCTCTGCACTCAGGGAGTACTCCTGATGTGCTATTGCTGTGGTCCCTGAGGCCAATAATTATTAACTACCAAAGGAAAACTATTTTGGAAAAAAAGATATTTTTTAAAAAAATATCACTAAACTCCTCACAAAGCTTATGAATTAATGGGAGGAAGAGAAAGTGAAGGCATTCAAAAAATAACTTTTAGACTAACAGTATAAGTAAAAAAGAGCCAAAATCTCAATTTCAAGGATCAAGTCACTAAAATCTTAGGTGTGGATATGAAATATGAATTGGATGTTCTTCTGTACCTTATGCAATTTCCCTAGAGTTGAATGAATTCCCTTAATAAGGCAATGGTGTTAGAGATCTAAGGATAATCTCAGTATTTTTGGTTGTTGATGTGGAATGGTGCATGGATTATTCAGGACTTTCATTCCTTGGACTCTCACCACGGAATAACAGCACATTGCTCATTAAAATCTCCTTTAGAGGGCAATCAAAGGAGGGGATGGAGAGGAAATTCATTTTGGAACTTGTTAGAAGCATTGGTGAAAGGTTTGGTGGAATTGTAGAAACAGTCTTTTTATATTTTCTTTTTCTTTAAAAGAAACTTTGTTTTCTATCAATGAGATTTATATAGTGACTAGAAATGGTAAATATGCCCTGAATTTTTTGATAAAGGAGTTCATTAGAGAAGGACTTCAAGAAATTTCTCTAATTTCATGCGAAATATCAATTTATATTTTCCTTTTTTAAAATTAAACAACCAAAGACAAACAAAGCTGAGATTTATTTGCTAAGATAACATTATTTACACACAAATAGCAGAATCAATATAATTTAAAGACCTCAACTTATTGATGAATTGATCTGCTATAATAAAAATAGTCTGAACCTGCCATTTAGGCGGGTGTGGGGGGGGAGGGGGATTGGGGACTGGGTGGTGGCTGAGGGGCCTGGTGGAGGGCGGGGTGCTGGAACACTGTGTGACCGAACCCCCAAGCGTGACACTTGTTTGTTATCTCACGGTGGTTAATAAAAGTTAAAAAATAAGAAAAAAGAAAAAAAAAAGCCGAAAGTGTTTTGAGCCATATTTTTGCAGTGCTCAGAAATCACAACTGGCAGTACTCAGGGATCGAATCTGAGAAGAGCACATACTTTACATGTATGAGTCGCTGGACTTAATCACAGAACTAGAAATTGGAATTGATAATAAGAACAAAGTGACTTTAAACTATAGAAGAAAATAGCATGAAATGTATAAAGCAATATGTGTATTAAACATTAATATATGTATATTAAAGTACTTCATACAATAAATTAAACATTTCTGAAGCTCTAGGTTTGTAGGAAGTTTGGGGGGGCCACAAACCCCAAATTTTGCTAACTCAAATCAAATAAAAATTTATGAAAGTATAAAAAGTAGATTCTTTTTATTGGATAGAGAATTGATTACTGTTTTTTTAGGCTTATTTTTATGGCTATGATGCCTCAAGACTCCAAACAACTCCAATCCAAAAAAAAAATAACCTAGTCTTTTTTAACACAAAAGTGGAAAATGATAAAAATGGTGATCATAGTCATCAATTCATTATTTTCCATATGCACACTATGATATGGTTCATAAACAACACAATAGTAAAATAACTCATGTGCTTTGCCACCAGAATCACAGTTCACAATAAATTTATCATATGACTCATTTATTATGATTTTATCATGTTTTAACTTATTTGTTCTCACAACACTATAGTGTAACTAGTAGTGCTGTACCTATATTAAATCTATGAAGACTTTGGGATAGATGGTGTCACATTTCAATCTTAATTATTTTTTAATTTATTATTTTCCTGTGACAACTCATGTGCCATTGATTTGCAAAATTATTGATAGTTGAGTTTTAGGCATATAAAATGTCAACACCAATCACACCACCAGTGTCAACTTCCTTTCACCAGTGCTCCATTCCTCTCCACCCTCTCCCCATCTGTCAACTTGATGGCCCAATATTCAAAGATTTAGTGGTTGTAGCTTAAATCTCATCTTTTCAGTTTTGTTGAGTCTACGTTTGGGATATATATATGTATCACGATCACGATCACGATCTTCCCGTTGATCATCTATTTGCTAGAGCGGGCACCAGTAATATCTCCATATGTCCTGTCTCATGCCAGTAGAGCCAGGGGCATCGGCTTGCTACAGGAACATAAAGAGCCTCAAACTATTATATTAGGTCATGGGAATGACCTAATATAATTGTTACTGGAATATGGCACATCGTATATAACACGAGAAGCTTGCCAGGCTTGTCGAGCGGGAGGCAAACTCTTTTAAACACCTCCAAATAAAGCATTTATTGATGAGCCGCGCTGTGATAGGCTGGTCTGCTGGGTGGAGTTCTGACGAGAGGGAAGTCCAGAAGTGGAAAATGGCGGCGCCCGTGGAGTGAGGAGCGGCGGTCTGGCTTGTTGTGAGGCTCTGCCGAGGTGGTGGGCCAGGGCTAGAACCCGCCATGCCTCCCGACTGCCTCATGAACGGCTGTGCACAGGGAGAGCAAGGAACAGCTCTGCCCCATGTGTGAGAGTCTCTGGACCAGCATACCTGGGCCGGATTGAGGAAAAAAAACTGCTGCAGGGTGGGTGTCGGTGATCCGGGCTGTGACTGGTATAACTGAAGCCCTGATACCTGTTCACCGATTATTTCCCATTTTCTTCTTCCCCCGCCACCTTGATCTCTTTTGTTCTCTGTCCTCTCTAAACACTGAGGTTAAGAGTGATTTAGGCATCTCCCTTTTTACTACATTTCTTCATCCAGTATTCTATATACCACAGATAAGTGAGATCATCTTCTGTTTGTCTTTCTTCTTCTGGCTTTACACAGCATGCTATTTTTCAGTTTCAACCACATTCAATCTTAATTTCTTATCTAAGTTAAATGTATTTTCTACCATCCAAATGTCCTTTCTGCAGAAACATCTTTTGCCCATTAGTAACTTCTCCGGTTGGGCACACCCAAAACAGCGAAGAAACACCACAGATAAATACAAATATTAACACTGCACTTCCACTTCATTAAAAGAATTTTGAATTTCCAGTGACAAGTAATGTGCCACCATATTATTTTATCTTCATTTAAAAAATTGGAAGAGTACACTTACATAAAATTTACCATCCTTAGAGGGATGGTGCTGGAACACTGTATGACTGAAATCCAAACATGAACAGCTTTGTAATTGTCTATCTCATGGTGATATAAGTTTTTAAAATTTTACCATCTTACCCATTTTAAGTGCATGTTTATGTTTCAGGTATTAAATACATTCACATTGTTGTGCAACATATCTCCACAACTCTACAAATCTTGCAAAACTGAAATGCCACACCCTTCAAATACCCCACAGATGCTGGCAGCCATCATTTTGTTTCTAATTTGATGACTCTAGATGTCTCACATAAGTGGAACCACACAGCATTTGTCATTTTGCAACTCATTTATTTTGCATGCTACAGAATTTTTAAAAACAACAAACTATGTGAGTGTCAAAGATGAAAGTCACCATTTCATATGCATGATTTTTTAAAAGACACGACAACGGATGGTATGTTTTTAGAACCCAAATGCAAGTTATCTTACTTTTGTATTTATAACAATTTATCTATATGAATAAAATCTTTAAATCAATATGTGCTACCTATGATAATCAAAATGCTTATAAAAACTAGATAGTTAAAATATGATTTATCATAAATATAAATGATATATTTGTACTGTCAGCATCTCAGATGTCAAGTTTATGAAACTCTGCTATATTTTATAAAGTATATGCTATATTCACAAAGAAATATTTTACAAAACACTTCTAGATATTAATTGCATTCATGTTATTCCTTTTCTAATAAGTAAATAATTTGTTATCTGTAGACCTATAAAACTCAGTTAAAATTAAATATTATGTATTCCCAAAACAGTTCATAATCTTACATTTAAAATTATATTCTTAAACTTAAAGATGAAAGCATCAAGTAAAAAAGACTCATGTTATTGTAATGCACCAGATTTTGTTTTTAAGTTTTTCTTTTACAAATAACATTAAATAAACATTGTTTATCCTTTTAAAAAGACTTATTATAAACTACAATTCAAATTTAAGTTTATTTTAAACAAAGCTCAAGTGTTCTGTTCTACGTTGTTCTTTCATGACCTCTGATGGTGAAAGTGTAAACTGACATACAAATACCAACAGAGAGAATGTCACAAACTGCATTCACCTACTTACTAAAGAACTTTCTGCTTTTATGTATTTATTTTAGAAACATCCCAACTATTGAACAATATTTTATGTTCAATAGTTGTTATTGAACATGTTAGATTTATGTTAATAAAATGATATATGAATAAAATGTTAGATGATTTCATTGCATGTTAAGTAATGTTAATAATGTTAGATTATTTCAAAGCATCAGAAAGTCCTCTTATTCAGTCTGTAAATCTCTAAATATGGGTGCATTTACTATAACAGAATCAACATTTTTATGATATAATACCTTATTGACTATGATTTATAGCTGTCAAATGGTAATTAAATAAAGTTCAGGTAAGTTGAAACTAATATTTGTTTCTTGGGCCACACCCAGCTCTGCTCAGGGTTTGCTCCTCCCTCTGTGCTCAGGTACCATTCCTGGGCCTCAGGGGACCATATCTGGTGCCAAGGATCTGAGTATATAGTCAACAGCATGCAAAGCAATCATCTGATCCATTGATTACGTTCTGATATGAAATGAAAGTTTTGTTATCAAATTATAATTTTTAGTCTTTGTACATATGAATAATAAAACATAATTTACATTAAGACCTAAATTGTTTTCATTTATTATTTCAACTTAGTTAAAAATATTACTATTTAATATTGAGTTTCTCCCAAAAAGTCTTCACTATCAGTAATCTATTTAGGAACATGGTTAAGAGATGTGAAATAATATAGGGAGAGTAAAAGCAGGAAAGAAAGAAAAGCTGAAGTAAGGGTGTGCTATAAAAATGAATATAGCTATGACCAATCTATACAGAGTTCCATGAGCTTTCTGAGAAGTCCTAATCTAATTAATGACATAAAACGTGGAAGAATTCTGCCATGCTTTGTTCTCCTTCATGGATGAATGTGTATGACATGCACATTCAACTAGTTCCACACTATTCTATACTGTAAAAGTTCTAGGGAAAGAAAAGTGATTCACATCTTGCCCAAAAGTGAAACATTCTCCAGTTGTACTGGCAGGAAGTTGACTAAAGGTTATGAGAAATTGTTGCAGAAAAACAGTAACTTAGGTAACATGTAAAATTAACACTATTTTAACTAATGCGTAAGTGACAGTTGATAAAGTAAAACTTTTGCATTACTTAAATTCTCCCTATATCACCATTAATTCTAATATATTACTAAGCCTCCTTCATGGTACTACAACATCACAGTATCTGGAGGTGTTTTTAGAACTAAAAACACCTTATTGGAAAACACCTTTATTTAGTTCTAAAAAACACCTCTTTACTTACTGATCCCAATATTGAAGTTGTGCCCAAAGCGTATTGATAGTGACCACTTCTCTCCTCACCTGCAACTCTAAATTTCAACTTTGGCCAGCATCTCAGAAGATAGGTTGCTTGCCTGGTAGCATAACTTAGATCTTCTAAGTTATGACAGTCTCCTTGGGAGGCTTAGTTTAGTCTCTATTAAAATGGGCATGTATAAAGTAGCAATAACTAAGATTAAGGAAAAGTACTGCCTTGTCATTCTGTCTATAACTAAGGTTCTCTCTAGCCACTGTGTCGTAGCTATAGTTTAAATAGTGATTGCTTTAAAATGTTGAGAAGAGAGTACAGCTCATATGCAAAGGGAAAAATAAGCTGTGTTCTTGGTTATTGTGTGCCTTCTTCAGAGAATGAATCTTCTTTGGATAGCAATAAATGAGACAATGATCTGCAAGCAATATAACTATGACCATAAACTTACCTGTGTGCTTCTTTCCCCAGACTTCCTACTCTGCTCTTTAAACACTAAGTAGTTAATATCTAACACATGAGTTTCTGATTTACAATATCATTTAATATTAGTATTTATTGCTAAGTAACCACATTTCTTGTCTTTTTATCTTTCTTTTTCAAGGCCCCTCCCCAGACACATTAAGCCATTTGTTACTGTTCAGTAGTCTATGCATATCAAAACCTCAAGCCAATCCTACCTCTCTATAAAGGAATTGATGAAGTGCTCTCCTTGGAGCTCTTCCCACTGGCAGTTTTTTCTTTTTCACATTCCTTAAGGGATACTTCGAAGTGGAGCAGTAATATAATGTGTGTATCTATGGGCACATAAATATATCACTCTAACCCACTATGTAAACAAAACCAGATTTTTTTTCTCTTGAAGTCACTTGGCACGGCTCTTTATACCACCGAGATGCTGGGCCAAATGGTCCAGCTTCCAGTTTGCACAACTGCCTGGACAGCTGCAGAGTCTTCAGTTAGTTTGGATGATATTCAACTCAAATGAATTGGTTGGTATAGTAAGTCCCCAGTGCAATATACATTGGCTTTAAAAATCTAAAAGTATCCACCAAGTACTATCAATGTACAATAGTTTATTATTGGATTTTATTGGTCCCATCATGTCACCTCAAACTTAAACCAAATAACATAGTACCTTGAAATTTTTGTGGAATTTATCGCCCACCCTCTAATATGTATGTGCATAAGGTATCTAAAATAATTTTCATGTACTACACATCAAGCTTAATGAGTCTATCAATACAGCATGCCACAATGATGCTCTGTGAAATATCAAAATAATTAAGGTCTTACATTGACTTTTATAAGAGTACACTGTTGTGCACAGAGAAGTGTTGGGAAGAACCACGGAATGTGAGTTGATATACAAAACAGATGCATGCTAACTGACTCAATCCTTTTTTCCAAACAAAATTAAAAATTTTGTATTTGCCTGACAGTGGCATACCAAGTGGTATGAACTGCACTGATTATTTGCAATATAAAATCAAACAAACAAACACTTCACGTGGCAAGCTAGCTAAAATTAGTGTTTGCACTTGGTTTAGTGATATGCCTTACACAGAGGGTCTCCAGGTTGCCATGACAGCTCTAGGATATAGGAGGATACTCCCCTTTCGCAAGGAAAATGAAACTTCTTCCAGTGTGTTGGGTTCAAGGAAATGTTTGGAGTCGAACTTCCCAGACTAAGCTGCAGAAGTTCCAGGTTTGGAATTTTTATGGATTTTTAACGAGGGCAATAAGGGACCAAAGATACTGTGTCTTCAATTACTTTTGCAGCTATATTGTCCTTGTATTTTAATCCGGGGCCTATTTTCACCATACATTCTACTGCAGGTGTAAGAAATTGATTATTTCCTCAAAGAAAAGCAAAGGAAAGGGCCTTGGCACTTACAGTGTGCCTAGAAATAAGTTTGGCAGACCAAAATAAGCTAGTTTATTTCAAAACAGCCAAATAATCTAGATATTTTCTAAATTTCTATTAACTATCTTTGCTACCATTATTATTCAGGAATAATGCTGAGTGTGATTTAGGTCTATCATTTCCACCTGAACCTCAGCCCAACAGACCTAACTTGGAAATCTTGGTAGCTGTATACCACTGGTTATCACCACTCTACTCTTTTTAACAACAGGGTCATTGTTATTTATAGTTTATTGTTTATATAGATTTGTTGTTTATAGTTTTATTGTTTATATAGACTATTGTTCATAGTCATGTCCACTCACTGTTGAGTTATCCAATTCCTACATACTAGCCTGAGGGTCTTCTTCCTATGACTAATCTTGATATTACTTGTCTTTCTAAAAGCTTCCCTGAGCATTTAACTAAGACAAAGACCTGCATATGCAATTTATTCAGGAAAGGAGTAAGAAATTTAAGAGGATAGAAAGTCAATACAAAAAAAAATCTGTTATTCACAATGGTGGGAACTGGATAATAAGATACCTGAGATGAAAAACTAATAGTTGATTTAGCAACTCCAATCCACCTAAGAAATTTCTCCACACCTCAAAGTTGCAAATATTGAGTACAAAAGGGAATTCTCAATAACCAGAGAAGTCCTGGGAATCATTTGACAAATGGTCCACATTACACTAGTGAAAGCCTTAGTGGAAGTGTTCCCAGCTGCTGAGACTGGAAATAAAGCCACAGCAAAAATATCCTCCAGAAGAAGACTGGACAGTAATGTATAGATACAGACACATACAAAAGGTCTATGTAATGGTAACATGTAATGGTAACCTCATAGTATTTGTATTGCAAACCATAATGCTGAGGGAGAGAGAGAGAAAGAGAGAGAGAGGAAAAAAAATGAAGAAAATTGCCTGCCTTAGAGACAGGCTGGGGGGTATAGAGGTTGGGGTGTGTGGTAGGAGGGTCAAAGGGCACATGGGTGGTGAGAAACGTGCTCTTGTTGAGGGATGGGTATTGGAAGACTATGACTGAAATGCAAACATGAACAGTTTTGTAACGATCTACTATATAGTCGATTAAAAAAAGAATAATAGTATCAATGTGAGTTCTGTGTTCTCTAAAAATTCCTTAAAACTAATTTTCATTAGATATAATTCTTATATTTCTGCAATTTCAAGGTCAATTCTGGTAATTAACTGTATGATAAAATGCTAGAAAGTGTTAGACTTTAATTTTATAGTTAATGGATAAAACTAAAGTGACTCTTTGCCAAGAAATGCAATTATCTTATGTCATAACATGTTCAGAAACCCATGAATATATATACATGAAGGGATTACAATTACAGCATCCTGCATTTTCACCATTTGACCTGGCGTGTATGGTTTGACTTTCCATGAATCACAGGGAGAATCCAGAAGTTTGTAGCTGGTCTTAAATTAGTGCTGATTTTCACCAAAGAGATGCCTCCAGCAGGAACAGCTGAGTAGTAAGATGAGGCTAGACAGAGGGTGTGAGGTTGTGTCCTTAGGCTTTGTAATGGAAGCTTGCAGAGGTGATAATGGAAAATTGAGCTGGAGCTGGATTCCATGCCTTAGGCAATGATGTAGAAGAAACCACTATGTAGCAGCATTATTCACAATGGCCAGAATCTGGAAACAACCAGAGTGCCCGAGAATCGATGACTGGATAAAGAAGCTTTGGTACATCTACACAATGGAATACTATGCAGCTGTTAGGAAAAATGAAGTTGTGAAATTTGCCTATAAATGGATGGACATGGAGAAGATCATGTTGAGTGAAATTAGCCAGAAGGAGAGAGACAAATATAGAATGACTGTATTTATTTGCATGACATAAATATATATGTATATATTATGATACCAATATCCAAGATCAAGTGAAACATGTATCAGGAGGTTTTGTCAAAGGTGGAAATTATCACAAACGTGTGGGAGTCAGAGGCTAGCTAAGACAGAAAATGGAACAGTGTGCTAACAATTGTCGAAAGTACAAATGCCAACCTAGAACTGAGCATTAAATACAGGCAAAAAAAGATACACATGACATCCCTTTAATGTATGTTCTGTAATCCATAGTCTGGAAGGTAAGGAAAAGAGAAAGAGATAGAGAGAAAGGGAAAGAAATAAAGAACCTGCCATGGAGGCGGGCTGGGGAGGGGGAGGGAATGGGGACACTGGTGGTGGGAGATGGGCACTGGTGGAGGGATGGGTGCTGGAACACTGTATGACCAAGACCCAAATATGAATATCTTTGTAACTGTATATTTCATGGTGGTATAATAAAATACATATTAAAAATTAAAAAAAGAAAGAAAAGAAAGAAACCACTATGTAATTCCACAAGAATCAATTTTTGGATGCCTAATCCCAGTAGAACATTGGAGTCAATTTTCTGGCTACCAATTATGCCAGAGAGATGGAGATAAACAAAAAGTGGGAAAATATAACCTAAGTTAATGAAAAGTCATTTTTCTCTTACCCCCAAATCTTTCTCCCTATCCCTTTAGAGATTGGAAGAGAGAAGAAAAATGGTGTAAAGAAGTGGATTGACCAACCTTCCCCTCAAAAAAAAACCTTTCCAAACACAAAACAACTGTGATTTAAATTTTTCGGTTTTAATATTGAATACGTGAATCAGCTTACTGTAAACAGTTTTGTAGATCACGGTGTTTAAATAAAGTTTAAAAAATAAAATAAATGTTTTCAGTTTTATACTGCATCAACTGAATTTGGACGTCTGGAAACTACAAAAATTTATGGAAGCCAAAATTATACTACAGTGAAAAGGGATAGAAGGATCCCTTTCATTACTATTAAAAGTAGTGATCATGAAAAAATGAAAACAATTTCATGTTTATACTCCAAGGAGTTGAGGCATCTCAGAACACTGGTTATAGGTCCAGTCTATTGGGTGATTACAAGCCACATTCAATGGCTCCAAAGCAGGTGTTCCATTAGGAAGGTGAGCTTGAAGGACAATGGGATATAGCAGTATTTGCAAATATTTTTTGGCAAATACATGGGAAGAGTGATAGAATTGAAGAAGTTGATAAGTGAAAACAGGCTTGAATCTTGTTTAGCCACAAAGACTTTCACCAAGCTGCTCAACCTCTTTGCTTCATTTTTCCACTCACCTGTCAAATAAGGCAACTTTTAAAATGACAGTTTCTGGGGCGGAGCAATAGCCCAGCGGGTAGGACGTTTGCCTTGCACATGGCAGGCCCATGCCAGCCAAGATCCCCGGCATCCCATATGGTCCCCCGAGCACCGTCAGCAGTAATTCCTGAGTGTAGAGCCAGGAGAAACCCCTGAGCATTGCCGGGTGTGACCCAAAAAAAGCAATAATAATAATAATAATAACAATAACAATAATAATAATAATAAAAAAATAAAATAAAATGACAGTTTCTTTGAAATATTGTTTATCTTTTTCACAGGCATTCCTTCTGAAAATGAAACAAAACTGCCTTTCTCTTCACCCGATGGGTAGCGCAAAGAATTACTATTTTTTCTTTCTTAGTGTGTGGGTTACGCCCAGGGCTGCTCGGGGCTTACTCCTGGTTCTGCACTCAGGAATTTCTTCTGATGGAGCTCGGAAACCAAATGCTGTGCTAAGGTTCCAACCCAAGTCTACCGGATACAAGGCACCCTGCCCGCTGTACTATTGCTCTGATCCCGGATTTTGTTTAATCCATCTTCTTTTTTGCTCTATCCATCAGGGAAAGAAGGCGACCCACTCTACTTCTCTCTTATCAAAACTGTTGTCATACTGAAGTGCAGCAGTCTACTTATAAATCAATCCTGAACAGACTCTACTAGAGCAGGGATTATGACTAACTTTTTGATTAGTACATACTAGAGACGAAAATCTTAATTTGTAGATTTTGAGGATAAAGTGAAAATAATACTCGCGAGGTTCTAATAACTTGAGTGGTCAATAAATAAGAGCTTTAAAATGTTATTATCCACGTGTATGTTCTTATGTCACATCTAGATTGTGCTAAACATTTGTTGGGGGTGGGTGGGGAGCACACCTGGCGGTGCTCAATCATTCCTGGAGGGTTCAAGGGACCATATAGGTTGCTGGGGATCAAACCCGGGGCACCCACGTGCGACGCAAACGCACCACCCACTGTACTACCCCCACTCCACCCCAAGATAAATACTTTGGCTGTGTAAGTTTCGGTCAGAGATGCTAACCTTCTGCGAGCTATGAAAGCCCTAGGCAGTTCTCTCAACTCTATTGACTTTGCTTCCATAGTTTTCTTTTGTCTTTAGTTTTTGTCCTTGGGCCACGCCCTGCGGCGCTGGGGGATCTCTCTTGGCTGGGCTCGGGGTACAATATGGGGTGCTGGGGATCCCGCGTGCAGGCAATCTCCAGTAACCTTGCTTCCATCAATCTTCATGCTTTCTGGGACTGGTGCATTTGGGGCAACAGTAAAGATCTCCTTTAAAACTGGAGAGTGGCGACCCGAAAGGAATGGGAGGAGAGGGAAGTTGGGGGGCACCCGGGCTACCCACCCCCGCCCCACCTCCAGCTGCTCCTAAGCCCGCCGTCTTCACCGGGTCGTTTGCGTGCGTACACGTGCGTACTCTCAGTTGCTCGTCCACTAGGTGGTGAAAGCGTTCTCACTCTCGCCACAGAACGACCCCACCTCCACCACCTCCTATTTGAGGATCCCAGCGCCTACATAAGGCATTAGAGCAGAAAGAGTCCAGTGCCTGAAACGTTCCCCCAAACTTCTGCCTGAAAAAGCCCAAGCCTAGACCCCAGAGACGCGGGCTGCGAGCCGCGGGCCGGAAATCCTAGGAACTACATTTCCCAGAAGGCCACAGAAGAGCCTACAACTCCCATCACGCCCATGGACAGGCTCCTGTTCGAGCCTTCCGCTTTCTCCTAGGGGTGCAGAGAAAGTCGGGGGAGTCTCAGCGGCGGAGGCGTCAGCGGCTCTTAACTAGCAGGATACACCCCGAAACGTGGATGCTATTCACCTCCATTACAAGAAACACTAAAGGCCGGCCCGTAGGCCGCCGGTCACGTGACGGACACTAGTCATGTGACCCGGGTGGGCACCGCATCACCTTGGCAACGGTTGGGCCCCTTTGGACCTTCGGGAAAGCGCGGGATTCCGAAGCGAAGGTAGGTGCGGACTGAATTGTTGCTTTCCTCCGGCGTCCGACTGTCCTGAGAGTCGCAACTCCGGACCTTTACCCGCCCCGCGCCTCCTTCTGGACTCCACTGGGAGTGGGTCTTTGTCATCCCCTTTCCCCCCAAACACGCTGAGCGCCACAGAACTGACTCCTCCTGTGCCCGATTCTGACACTTTCCTTCTGCCAGAGACCTCAGGCGCAGTCGCCTGCACTGATCGGAGCTGTTAGCGCGGGGAGGGCGAGTGCTGGTTTGCAGATCTGGGGAGACACTGCGCACCCCTCCCTGGCAGACAGGTGAGGCCTGAAAGGTGGAATCCAAGTTGGGTTCACGAGGGGGAGAAGGGAATGCTGTGTGATGCATGTATTTGATACGTGATTGCATAGTTGATAAGCTGTGTGATTGCATGGTATTTGTTGGCCTACCCTCGCTGCAAAGAAGACACACTTGGTTCTTATTTGTATTCTCCGTGAATTTTATTATAGGTTATTTCCAGTTGCAAAGCCCCGTATTGAGTAATGCTCGGTTTTGAAACACTATATGAACTGATACATAACTTTAAGGCAGCTTGAATAGTGCTTTGAAAAAAAAGAAAACGAAATTTTGGATCACTGGTTTATGTTTACAAGATTCCTTGAGATGACCTGGTTGGTTTAAGGTATGTCAATCTCTTGCACACGTATTGATGGAAATATCGTGGAAACCTGTTAGTTGGATATTGACAATGATGGAGAGAGAATACTTTGGTGAGGGGATGGGTATTGCATGAACTTTGTACATCGGGCTCTGTAAACGTTAACACAGTTGTAACCAGGGCACCTAAAGTACAATAAAAATTTTTAAAAACAGTTGGATATTAATGAGGAAAATGTAATTTTTGATCTTGATTTTAAATCAAAGGTGGAAACATCTTTTCCAAATCAAATATATTATTTGGAAACTCAAGACCAGCTTTCTGCTCAATAATTGAGCATATACTAAGTTATAAGAGAAAATTATGGGTTTTGATTATTTTTATTTTAAGGGTTTCTCAAAACATATTGATATCTCTCATTATTTAGTGTTTCCAATGTTGTAACTATTTTGGAATGCTTACTTTGGGGACGTGAAGATTACTGATTATGGCTCAGTATTCCACGGAAGAGCTGGATGAAGAATTTGAACAGTTTATGAAAGAGGTACATTCACATTTTCAACATATATGTTGTAAAATGCCTTATAAGAGACTTCATCTTACCTCTAAGAGAGTCAGTTCTTTACCAGGCTCTGTCATCTGTCTTCATATTTGGGTCATCCTCTAGTTTGCACGCTTTTGTCAGTCCCTGTCCTTGTCCAGACCACTTTGACTCACCTGGGGTACTCTCTTACTCTCTCTGAACTCCTTCACCAGACTGCCGTGACATAATGGACATAATTAGGATGTACAGAGTGAAACACTCCCTTGGCTTTCCATATGGGTTGAAAGCCAGATTCCTCCCCCTGGTTCACAAAGTCCAGCATGACTGTTTTCATGCTGCCTCGCTGGCATCATCCCATTCTTTTCCCTCATTCACTTATACTGCTATTCCCTTTTCTCACCACCCGATTTGCCAAACGCTTCACATCAGAGTCTTTGCATTGACTGCCAAGAATGCCATTCAGGTAGTCTTAACCTGACTGAAGCCTCACAGTAAGTACCTCAGTGGGGCCAGAGAGAGAGTGCTGCTGCTAGGACATTTGCCTTGCATGCAGCACACCCTTGTTGACCATCAGCACCCAGTATTGGTCCCCAAACACAGCCAGGGGTGATCTTTAGTGCAGAGCCAGGAGTAAGGTCTTAACACAGCTGGGTGTGGTCCAAAAAACCAAAATAAAAAAGTACCTCAAAGAGGTTTATTTTGTTGTTGTTGTTTTATTGTTTATCCAATAAGTAGCCACCAAATCAATTCTTAGTGGATTACTTATTTATGTATATCATGCATAACATCATTCAGTAATTTACTGGTTTGAGAATGTTTTCGGCTTCCGTTATAAGAATTGTCATCTCTGATAGCTATATCTTCATTCTTAGTAGAGGCATAATGCATATTTGAAGAATGGATAAATTAAAGGGTTTACTTGAGATATTTTATATGCATCTACAGATTCTGAGACCTTGGATACGGCATTTAGGAGAACCATATTTTATTATACTAATCTTTAAAAACAAAAAACAATTGCAGGTGAGGAGTACCTCCTATACTAAACTCAGGCATCACTACTGATGGGGTCCAAGGAGCCATATTGGGTGTCAGAGATCGAATTGAGATCAGTTGCTTACAAAGGAGGTGCTCTACCTGTATACTATCTCTCCCCTGTGTTGGGGAACGCCGCGGGGTCCCCGACAGTGTCAGGACAGAAGTTCTCTTCTACCTCCGAGGACGCCAAGGGAACAGATGAAAACTCACGAGTCGGTGCAGTTCCAAAAAAAGGCTTTTAATAGTACAAAAGCTCTTCCACAGCAATCTAATATAATGAAAAAAAACTCTAGCTCTGGTCCAAACTTAGACCATACAAAAGAGCCTAAGTCTCCCATCAAAAAGAGAGGAATCTTGCCCGAGATGAGTCCTACCCAGAAGAAGGAGCAAAAGGCCAAAGAGCAAAAAGCCAAAAGCTGAGGCCGAGGAACCAAAAGCCACAGGAGCCAAAATCCAAAGCAAAAAGGCCCAAAGTCGAAGGGTGTTCAAGTCAGTCCCCTTATATACACCAAAGTAATCTGAACGGAAAAAAAAAAAAAAAAAAGCCACACCCTACAAGGTTACACTGAGGACTAATCCCTTCTCTTAGATGATCTCTTATGTAAAACACTGGGGGGGAGGGGGGGGGAGAGGAGAGAGAGGGGGCTGGTATAAAGTAATACATCTTAATTTCATGAGCTTCATGTAATCTAGATGGTACCCACAAGGTCCTTATTATTATCTGCACCAGGGTGATTCTGAGTATCTTGTTCTCGTGTACTGAAAGGGTCACACTCGCCTGCTTAGAGCAAACTAGTATGCTCCTTCCTATAGTCTTCCTATAGTCTCAGCGTAGCCAGGGTGGTAGTCTCCTGGTAAATTCTAACTGACCCACGCTGGGTGCAGTGGGTATAAAGAGGAGCTGTGCCCAATCTAGAAAACATAGAAGTCTTAGTAGATGTATAAGTCAGAAGTTACTCAATCAAGGTGACTTCTGTGACTGCCACACCCTCTAGCAGTGTTTACATAGAAGAGAGGTCTCATTAGAATGAACCTTGGCTTAAGTAGATTAAGCTGGGTGTGGGCAAAACAACAAAACTCCCAGAATAGCTAAACCTGTCCTCCAACACCCCTGTACTAGTATTCTTATTCCCAAAAGGAGTTTGATATATGTGTAGTGGAAGAGCTGTTGGAATAGCTGAGTGGGGCAGGTCACAGTGGGGAAGAACAAGAGGAGGTGATGCTGTGGATTCAGAGGCAGACCTGCAGGAAGGGAATTAAGAGTCACCAACCAATTTTATGATGTAATCAGGGAAGGTCTGGGACAGTGGTTCTTTCTTGTTCCATTTAGGAGGACTTTGGCCAGGATTGTTGATTGTAAGGAAAACTAGATTTTCAGGGGTTGAGCAGTGAGCTCCTTACATTGGTTACATGAGCAAGGCTGCTTTTCCACTTTCCACCCAGAAATTTTTATAATGCACAGGGTATATAGATATATAAGTATGAAATAAGTATATGAATCACATACCGATACTAAATCATTAAAAATTATTTTTAAGCAGAGTTTTCTAAAAAGTTGTTTTCCTAAAACCATGTTCTGTGGGCTGGAGAGCAAGCACAGAAGTTAAGGCTCTTGCCTTGCACCCGGATGACCCTGGTTTGATCCCTGCCACTGCATGTGGTCCCCAAGCACAGTCAAGAGTGATCCCTGGGATGGGTGTTGAGGGCATTAGATCACTGAAACCCAATCATGAACAACTTTGTAACTGTTGCTCGATTTAAAAAATCAGAAAAGCAAAGAATGTTTCCTGAGCACCACAAGGCTTCCCCTGCCCGCCGCTCTACCCACCCCAACAAAAAATAACCATGTTCAGAACCCACGGTTATGAAACTAGAATATAAATGGCAAGTAGAATGGAATGAAAGGGAGGGAGAAATAGGACCTTTCCTGATGGTTTTTGTTGGCTGTATATTTTTGCTTTTCTGTTGATGCCATTTTTCTCTGAGGCCTGCTTAATTCTGAACGTAAAATGGATATTAAGAGAGATATGTGTTTGATTTTTAAGTTATTCCTACATGTTTTTAGAGATATGAATTTATTCACTATTCTAATAAAATGTTATTGCTGAACTGAGAATAAAAAACATTTTTTGTTGATGGATATGGGTTTCACACATTTAAAAAAATATTTTTGTATCTGCTTTAGCTTTCTGACGAGTCTTTTGAAAACTCAAACAAAGCATTCAGACGACCTAAAAAGAAGTGAGGAAGAAAGATACAGTGCCCTGGTGGTTAACTGAAGATGATTTTGAAGATGACAGTAAATATTGTTGATTTTTAATTTTAAAGTTTTTTGACCACAAGGGGTCAGTCAAGACCTAATTCTGGTTACTATTCTCAAGTGTAATTTTTGATGTTTGACTTGATTTTCTAATTCATTTTTCATAAATTGGGACTGTATTTCTGTATTGTTATTTTACATTGAGATAATTATATTAATTAAGATGATGCATAAACAGGATAATCATGTTTAATATTAAAGTAATTTAAGTGAGTTAAAATTACATGAGGAAGATTATAATATAACTATAGATTTTGGTATCTGTTAATAACAGATGTGCAAAGAAGAAAGTTTCTGCTTTAATGATAACAAAAACTCATTGTTAATAGACTTTGGCATATGTGTGTATGTCTTCCCGGAATCTCTAGTTATATCTTTGCAAATGAAAATTAGTTTTTTCTTCAACATGTTTAGTACTTGCCAAATATTATACTGCCATACCTGTAGGGAATCCCATGCTACTATGAGTACCTGTATTTGTGCTGTTTGTAAGTCAGTATTAAATATCTTTTATTGACAATATTTATTTATCTCTTTCCTCAGTAAGACAATTTGCTGTGTTTTTGCTTTTTTGCATGAAACTGGGGGTCTGGATTTTTTTCATGCAACAGTTACGGTTCTTTATACTCTGATTGGATCCCTCCTTTCTAACCTCATGGGCTGGACTGTCACTGTTCTCCATCTCCTGGAAACCACATTGGCTTCAGTTTAGCAAGTCTTTGTACACCAACATTATACACACAGTGACATACCTCAGAAGAGGGTTTTGGTTGGTTGGTTGGTTTTGGGGAGAGGGTCACACCTGCTGATGCTCAGGGGTTCCTCCTGCCTCTGCGCTCAGGAATTACTCCTGGCAGTGCTCGGGGACCATATGGGATGCTGGGGATTGAACCTGGGCCAGCTGCATGCAAGGCACACACCCTCCCCTTTGAACTATCACTCCGGTCCCAAGAGGGATTTTTAAATATTGTCTCATTATGGCAGCTTTTGAAGCATTCTATTTTAATTAGACTGCCCTGCAAACAAAATAGATTTATAATATTTGTTTTGTGTATTTTGGGCCTGACAGATTTTTTTAAAAAATTTGGTCCTGCTGTATCCTGTTACTCTGTTGTTTAATACACTAGATTTATTCTATCAGTAATGCTAACAAACTTTACTGGGTTTTCCATTGTCCACTCATTTTTCAGAGCACGAGTGTTTAACTGTATTAAATCTCTTTCCTAGAATTGCTTGGAACAAATGTAAGCTATGTGAAAACTAAGATTTCTCAGCCTATTATGGAAATAGAAGAGGAGTCTGCTGAAAAGATTCAATTTCTTAAAAGCAGTGGAACCTCTATCTTAAGTATTGACAGCTTAGAAACAAATGGTAAGAAATGTAAGGGATATGAGTTGACAAGTAATGAATTACTTTGCTAAAAATCAGGGTTTTTAAAAAAAAAATTTTTTTTTGCTTTTTTGGGTCACACCCAGCAATGCTTAGGGGTTACTCCTGGCTCTGCACTCAGGAATTACTTCTGGCGGTGCTTGGGGGGACCATATGGGATGCCTGGGATTGAACCCGGGCCAGCATGGGCCAGCCGCGTGCAAGGCATATGCCCTACCCGCTGGACTATCTCTCCGGCCCCTCAGGAGTTTTATTTTTATAACAAAAATTAACTCATCACTGCTATGTAGCTTAACTTTACTGAGGCATATAGACAAATTCAATGTAATATGAAAAGGTTTATGTTAACACAAGTAGAGAAGCCTCATATGACCTTACAGATTAGCTATAAATCTCTGAATATAAATCTGTAGTTGGTGTGTAAGAGATTGAATATTTTTAAAAGATTTTATTTCAGCAATAAGTCCATAATTCATTAATTTTATCAAAAAATCTATATACTAATAAGATATATTCTCTCTATTTAGAGATAGTTTCTGATCTTAATCATAGTGTTCTTGGATTGGGGTTGGATACATTAGAAGAACAAGAAGAAAAAGAGCAGTTTTTTGCCAGACTTGAGAAAGGGTTAACATCTTCCATTGATTATTCAAGACTAAATAAGGAATTGGATTATAATGACTCAACAAATTTTAAAGACTTACATAGGTAATGTAAATATAATATAAACTATTAAGTGATTTTGTGTTTTATTCATGTCTGACATATGTATAAACTTATGAGTGAACATTATCAACAGGCAAAAAGTTAAATCTTATCTGTAACTTTATTTTCCACTCATTCTCATTTTTTTATAAATATTTTATTATACCACCGTGAGATATACAATTACAAAGATGTTCACACTTGGGTTTCGGTCATACAGTGTTCCAGCACACATCCCTCCACCAACCACCCCCCACCACCAATGTGCCCATCTCCCACCACCAATGTCCCCGGTTTCCCCCCTCCCCCCCCCCAGCCCACCTCCATGTCAGGTTCTTTATTTCTTTCCCTTTCTCTCTATCTCTTTCTCTTTTCCTTCCCTTCCAGATTGCAGATTACAGAACATATATTAAAAGGTTGTCATGTGTATCTTTTTGCCTGTATTTAATGCTCAGTTCTAGGTTGGTATTAGTACCCTCGACAATTGTTAGCACACTGTTCCATTTTCTGTCTTACCTAGCCTCTGACTCCCACACGTTTGTGATAATTTCCACCTTTAACAAAACCTCCTGATACATGTTTCACTTGACCTTGGATATTGGTATCATAATATATACATATATATTTATGTCATGCAAATAAATGCAGTCATTCTATATCTGTCTCTCTCCTTCTGGCTAATTTCACTCAACATGATCTTCTCCATGTCCATCCATGGATAGGCAAATTTCACAACTTCATTTTTCCGAACAGCTGCATAGTATTCCATTGTGTAGATGTACCAAAGCTTCTTTATCCAGTCATCGATTCTCAGCACTCTGGTTGCTTCCAGATTCTGGCTATTGTGAATAGTGCTGCTATGAACATAAAAGTAGGGATGGTGTTTCCGCTGCGTATTTTTGGCTTCCCAGAGTAGATTCCCAGGAGTGGTATGGCTGAGTCAAATAGGAGTTCAATTTCTAGTCTTTGGAGGAATGTCCATATTGTTTTCCAGAAAGGCTGTACCAGCCAGCATTCCCACCAACAATGGATGCCACAAAATTTTGGACAGAGTTTTTTATATATACAAGAAATATATTGGTTTGTATTTAACAGCACATATTGCTTCCAGATACCTGAAATTTTATGCTTGAGATATGATTGTAACAAATAGCACTTTGTAAAAAACACCTTACTTGAAAGTAATTTAAGTGATTTTCCACAAATAAGGTGTTTAGGGGAGTTCAGGTAAATTTAGTGAAAAGAAAACTAAAAGGGGGGGAGTACTAGTGAGCAAGGAAAGGTTTGGTCTGTGTCCAACCTTTGTGTAACATTAAACCTAATGATTACCAAGAAGCTTTTACCCTGGAAATCCTGCTAGTCGATTAAGCACTTTCATTCTAAGTATAGAAGGCCTTTATTGTCTCAATATATTTAAAATTAATTTTCTTTTTAACAATTACAAAAATGTTCATGTTTGGGTTTCGGTCATACATTGTTCCAGCACCCATCCCTCCAATAGTGCCCATTTTCCTACCACCAATGTCCCCGATTCCCTCCCCCTCCCCTAGCTTGCCTCCATGGCAGGTTCTCCATCTCTTTTCTCTTTTTCTCTTTCTCTCTCTCTTTTTTTCTCTTCCCTCTCTGGCATGTTGTGGATTGTAATACATATACTTAGAAGTCATCATGTGTATCTTTTTGCCTGTTTTTAACCCTAAGTTCTATGTGGTAATCACTGTATCACTGTATCACTGTCTTCCCTTTCATCATCGATTTGCTCAAATGGGCACCAGTAACATCTCCATATGTCCTGTCTCATGCAAGTAGAGCCCAAGGGCACCTGCTCTCTCCAGGAACATAAAGAGCCTCAAACCATTCCATCAGATCATGGGAATGAGGTCTATAATTGTTACTGGTCTTTGGCATATCAACTATGACACGGGTAGCTTGCCAGGCTCTGCCATGCGGGTAGCATACTCTTGTAGTCATCTCTAAATCCAGCATTTATTGATGAACCGGGCTGCGCGAGCCGGGCTGTGATAGGCTGGTCTGCTGGGTGGAGTTCTGATGAGGGGTAATTCTAGATGTGGAAAATGGAGGCCCTCGTGGAGTGGGGGTGGTCTGGCTTGTTGCAAGGCTCTGCTGGGGTGGTGGGCCAGGGCTAGAACCTGCCATCCCTCTGGGTGCCTCGTGAGTGGCTGGGCACAGGAGAGCCAGTAGCAGCTCTGCCCCATGTCTGTGAGTCTCTGGATCAGCATACCTTGTCCGGATTTTAAAAAGACTACTGTGATTTAGCCATGCTGTGAGTTGCTTCCCAGGAGAGGATTGATTATACTTGAGGAGTCCATTGCCCTTGCAGGAAATGGCAACCAGTTCTGAAGGCTGTGCCTTGTCTCTTAAGACTGCGTCCTACACACCACTCTGAGAACTGGCTTAGAAAGAACGGCGAAGCCATCTTGCCCTTCTAAGCATCCCTTCTAACACCCCAAGCATCCCAGCAGGATCAGACAGGGACCTTCTGAGCCCGCAGTAATTGCCTCGCTAAGTGGTAGCAGCACAGATAAAGCATGCGTGGGTCTGCTGGCCATAAATAGTTTGTCTTTTGCAATATTTCTTAACTTGTTCTGATTTCTTAATCCTGTTCTCACTGATATTTCTGCTCTAGAACAGTTTAGACTGCAGCACTTAATACCAAGTATTTGCTACTATGCTCTTGGTAGTTTCTTAGATTTGCTAATGATGACACTAAAGATAGGGGGTGGAGGAAATCAGTATATGAGGTAATATGGCCAAATATAATGGAAAAATTCTTTGTTTTTTGTTTTTTGTTTTAATTTTGTGTCACACCTGGACATGCTCAAAGGTTATTGCTGGCTCTGCATTCAGGAATACTTTTGGCGGTGCTCAGGGGCCATATGGGATGCTGGGGATCGAACTCGGGTCAACTGTGTGCAAAGCAAATATCCTACCCACTGTACTATTGCTCCAGCCCCCCCATAAAATATTCTTAAGGTCCTTTTCCATCTTGCTGAGTGTTTCTGAGAAAAGTCTTCTATTCAGTGTCCATTTCAGAATTGTATCATATTAGCTTATAAATGCCATCCCTGCTGTTTTCTCATCTCCACATTGACTTCACTAACTCCTCATAACCTGTGGTCAATTCCTAATCTATAGTGTCAAAGGGATATCTGTATTCTAAGATTCATTTATAGATGAATGCATTCATTTAGATATAAAATCATGTATTTATATATAAAGTTAGGAAGGAAAGGCATTTTTCCTGTTTTAATTTGGCAGTTATGACTAGTCTGAAGCTTTGTGGATTCTTGATTCTTTTTACAGTTTCCTATAGTTATTTTCATTGAACCCAAGGCTCACATTTGTAAGGTAGTATAGACCACGAAGCCACATTTTTGCTGCTCCCAGTTTTTAGCTTTCAGTAAAGCAAGAGTACTTAGAAAAGCATATTCTGTGTTGAGATTTTTTAATGCATACAAATATGTATTGAAAGGATTATATAGAAATATTAATGGACTAACATGTAATATTAAAATATTTTTTCAGTAATCAAGTTAACATAAAATTAAATGAAGATAAACAGGAGAATGAATTTAAATATGAAGAACTGGCAGGTAATGTCATTGGTTTTATCATTTACAATATTCAAAATAATGCTAAAGTTCTCAGAAATAAAAACATTGGTGAGAGAGAATAGAAGAAAAAATCCAGTTGTATTGGAAAGAGCTTTGGATAGGTAGAATGGATTGCTTTTGTTACTAGTCTGTTATCACTTTAAAAAAAATAAAAGGAAGATGGAGCAGAGAAATAACCTGAAGGAGTAAATGCTTCTTTACTTTTAGGGGGTGCCTGGTTAGATCCCCAGCATAGTTTCCAGATGAGTCTGGGAAAACCCTTAAGCACCGTGCTTGGAATAGCCATCTTGCACCTTCAAGCATCACCCCCAAAACAACAACAAAAACATCAACCAAGGGAGGGTCTGAAATAGAGCCTTCCCTAGTATATGAGCTAACACAGCCCTGTCCAGCAGTGAAAGTCAATCAGTAATTTATAACCATAACAAAAAACATATTCACAGCTCTTTCCTGTTGATAAAGCCCTGAGACATATGGAATTTCAGCTGAGAAGTGCCAGGACTAGGAAGCAGTGTATGTCACCATTATTTATATGAGGGAAAAGTAAAGATAAGTCAGTCAGAGCCAGTCTTTCCATACACTGTTTAAGGCATAGAGTAGAAGTACCTACAGAGTTTAGAAAAATAGGTTTAAAAAAAATCCAATCTTTTAAGAGTGTCAAGATTTTAAACACTGCCCTTTATAAGTAAGCAATTTGAGATTTTGTCTTTAAAAATTATTAATGTGTATCTTTTGGGCAAGGCTAGAAATTTTTTGTTTTGTATAGAAAAGATCAAGCACAATAAAACTAAAAATTTCTTGTAAGTTTAAAAAATAGGAAGACCTAAGATAGTCTTATGAATTGAATATTCTTTAAATCTCTGAAAAAAAAAAAACACAAAGCCCTATGTTCTCCAATGGTGCCTTTATGTTCATATTTCAGTAAACAAATTTAATGTATAAATGGGAGCTGGGGATCTATAATCTTTTCCTACAATTTATCATTTTTAACAGTGTGATTCTAAATCTACTTTTTTTAATTCTTCAGAAAACTACAGTGATGATTTTGAAGATGAGGGCATTGATGTACCTTTGACTGCTAAAGATGAAGGGATTAATTGCAAAGAAAATTCAGAAAAAATAAACGTACCTGAAAAGGTATAATGACCATCTTATTTTTTTTATATTTTATTATCCCACCGTGAGATATACAATTACAAAGATGTTCATGTTTGGGTTTTGTTCAGTGTTCCATCACCCATCCCTCCACCAGTGCCCATTTCCACCACCAATGTCCCCAATTCCTCTGCCTCCCCTAGCCTGCCTCTATGGCAGGTTCTTTATCTCTTTTCTCTTTTTCTCTTTCTCTCTTCCTTCTCTTACACACTGTGGATTGCAATACATACATTTAGAGGTTATCATGTGTATCTTTTAGCCTGTATTCAATGCTCAGTTCTAGGCTTGTATTATCACTGTCGACAATTATTAGCACACTGTTCCCTTCTCTGTCTCACCTAACCTCTGACTCCCACACGTTTGTGGTAGATTCCACCTTTGACAAGACCTCTTGATTGTGTTTTTTGCCTGACCTTGGATATTGGTATCATTTATATATATATATATATATATGCAAATAAATGCAGTCATTCTATATCTGATCTTTTTTCCTTCTGGCTAATTTCACTCAACATGATCCTCTCCATGTCCATCCATTATAGGCAAATCTATAATGACCATTTTAAACTTCGTTAATCACCTTGGGTTACTGCTACTGTATGAAGAACTGAAAGCAAGCGGTCTTTATAGTCTTGTTACTGTAAAGTTACAGTCTTTTAGCATGTGGCATTTTCATAACTCAGGAAGTCAGTTTTAGATTGCATCTTAATGAAATATGGCAATTTAAAAAAAAAATTTCCTTGAGAAAAGCTTTAGAAATGAAAATTTCCTTGAGAAAAGCTTTTTAGAAATTGAAAACTTAATTAAAATCTCAAATCTAATTTTTTATGCAGTATTAAATTACATCTTTTTTCTGGTAAATCTTCCAGGTGAAGTTTCACTTAATTTCCCTCCATATTAGTGGGCATTACTGTATAAAAGCTTACTTAACTAAGATAACAAATTAAATTAGTTTTTTAAATTAACTTTCTATACTTTAATTCTCTTCATTCTTAGTTCCTATCAAGGTGATTAAAGATACTATATTAGAGCCTTATAGGACTTATCCTTGAAGCTATCCTTTGGCATCTCTAGGATGATCACTGTTATAGTAATATTGATCTGGACTCTGGATTCAGATCAACATTAATGTGTTTAGGACTTGGACGTTTTTGGGAATGTGTAAAATTATATGCTTTCCCAGACTTAAGCAAGGAAAATTTTTAGCCTATTTGTACTTTCATTTATAACTTTATCTAGGTCTTTTTCCTTGAATTACCTGGTTTAGAGGAGAGAAAGGCAAATTAAACTTAAAAAATAGAAGCATATTAATGTAATCTTATCACTGTCTTCCTGTTGTTCATCAATTTGCTCAAGTGGGCACTAGTAACATCTCCATAAGTCCTGTCACAAGCAAGTGTAAGGGCATCTGCTTGCTCCAGGGACAGGAAGAGCCCCAAACCGTTCTTCAGGTCATGGAACTGAGGTCCATAATTGTTACTAGTTTTTGGCATAACAAGTAAATAAAACATGGGTAGCTTGCCAGGCTCTGCCGTGTAGGTGGTATAATCTCAGTAGAAGGCTCTCATCTTGAGCATAATGTGTGTGTGTGTGTATGTATTCATGTCATGTAAATAAATGAAGTCATTCTATATCTGTCTTTTTCCTTCTGGCTAATTTCGCTCAATGCTCTGGCTAATTTCCTTTCCATGTCCATCCATTTGTAGGCAAATTTCATAACTTCATTTTTCCTAACAGCTGCATGTGATCTAATGAAATTTAGAAATTTAATGATGACAGAAACTGCAGTATGTTTTTTTAAAAAAAAAAAATAGCTAGTGCTGAGGCCCGTCCTCTCATCCACCCCTCACGGCCAATGATCAGTGGGCATGACTATGAACTGCACAGATGCCATTCACAACTGACCATGAACCAGGACTGATCAGTAACTCTGGGAAGAATGACCAGAGACACAACTACTCTTCCTGTGGCATGCTGCAAAGCGGCACGCTATGTTAACAAAACCATCCATTTCAGCGTCAGGTATATGCCACGACCTTTCCTATCTATCTATATATATATATATATATATATATACATATATATATATATATATATATATATATATATATATATATATGTATATATATATATATACACATATATATATACACATACATATATGTCGTTGTATATGTGTTATATATAGTGTATATATATGTGTGTGTATATATATACATATATACATATATATATATATTGCAATGATCAATGTGGTTGTAGCCAGCTATGGGCGTTGGTGTGGGGATAGGAAATGAGTGAGGAGGAGAGAGGGGGCGGTAGCATTTGATGGTGGTAGGGGCACACTGGTGGTGGCACTGGTGTTGAACAGTGAATGCTTGTGACAGCTGTACTACAAAGAAATCTTTAAATTATAGAATTTTAATAAAATAAATAAAAATAGTGCATCAAAACCATTAATAGCACTAGTATAGACATGTGGCCCAAATACTATTTAAATTAAATAAATAATAATAAAGATTTTTTTAAAAGAAAAATAACTAGGTTAATTATTTCATAGGCAGTATGATAGTGTGTTATATTAAAAAAGTATAGCTGATACAAAAAAAAATTGTGTGAACCTAATTGTGGAAGCCTTTGTCGAGAGTCTTCTAAGAAAGGATCAAAATGGAAAGAAATTCAAATTGTCATTTTATGGAATGATCCTTTAAAATGATCATCTAAGTAAAAATATAGATAACACTTATCTAAGTGAAAAATATAGATGACACTAAATAATCATTTTATATAAATCTATAATAATGAATTCAACTATCTCCTGATTCAAAAATCTGAAATTTTTAAAATTGTTTCTTGAAATGTTAGATGAAACAGTGAGTACAAGTTAAATCATTGATTTTTCAAATAATGAGGAGGGAAAAGATTAGTAACTATTATACTAGGAGTCTTACGAGAAATAGCTATGTAATCTTGTAGTTCAAATAGAATTTTTTATAAGGCAGATGAACATTTAGCATCGAAATATTTTTAGCTAAAGCTTATTAAGGCCTAGGTTAATTACTGGTAATAGGCAAAGTTCTCAATAGACTTCCAAAAGAACTATCACATAGCTATTATCGACTCTTAAAGGATTATTGGTGAGTGAGGTTGAGGAAGAAACCTAGAAAGCCCATTTCCTATTCCATTATCATAATGTAGTAAAACAATGACTTTTATATTTTACCATTTTCATGGTGTCATGTAATAGAATATGATAATTTATATTTTTATTTAGGAAGAAGAGAAAACTGGGATGCTGGCTAATGGTAAATACTTTTTATTCTTGTCTTTTACTTGTCAAATTTGCTCTGTTCAGGATAATTTTTTTTTAATTTTTTAACTTTGTTTAAACACTGATTTACAAAAGTTGTTCACAATGTCAGTTCCATCACCAATGTGTCCTTACGGCCACCAAAGTCCCGAGTTTCCTACCCACCCCCCAAGCCCACTCCCTTAGCAGGAACTAATTAATTTACTTTATATTGCTTATTACACCATATTGTTCAGGATAATTCATTTGTTAATTAATTTTTATTATAGATTATTATACAATAGTTTAGAATAATTCTTAATCATATCTGTATTTTTGAATATTGCTAATGATTTAAAGATTTTCTCAATTATATTTCCTTTAAGCCTCTCTTGAGTTCTTTTATATTTAATAATTGTCTTTATAAATGGTCACTCCGGATAAGAACTGCTGGCTGAAAGTATGTAAAGGAACAAACACGGTAACCTTTCGGTATCTGCATTACAAACCATAAAGTCCAATGGAAGAGAGAAAGAGAAAGAAGGTGTCTTAAAGACAAGCTCAGGGGCTGGTGGGGGGTGCCTGGAGGGGAAAAGGGGACATTGATAGTGGGAAATGTGCACTGGAGGAGAGATGGGTATTGGAACATTGTTTGACTGAAACCTGATCGTGAATAGCCTTGAAACTATCTCAGTGATTCAATTTTTTTTAAAGAAGCTTAATCTATCTATCTATCTATCTATCTATCTATCTATCTATCTATCTATCTATCTATCTATCTATCTATCTATCTATCTATCTATCTATCTATCAATAATTGTTTTCTTTTTTCTTTTAAATCGCATATGAGTAAATATTTTGTTCAAAGAACCTTACACATTTCTCTATACTCCTAATATGTTTTCTTTTTTATTATTCCAGTGGTGCTTATTGATTCATTAGACTCTGTTGCAGAGGCCAACCTTGATGATGATAAAACAGCTACACCCAAGGCCCTACCAGAAATGACTGAGAATGAAATGGCAGGAACAGGTAAAGTGTTGGCTAAAGACTCTTCTTTCAAAATACGCAATATTTTATTGATGTATGATAAATAATATTTTGACTCATAATTTTCTTCTATATTTAAATGGTCGCATAATCCTGTTGAGCACCGCAGGGAATAGTAACTTACTTTCTGTGTCCCTCCAGAGTTTTCAGAAAATTAGAGTATCAAATTGTATTTGCCGTGGAATGTTACAGAAAAACATATATTTTGCTTTATCAGAACCCCTTTACTGTAGGGAAAAGGTAGATCACATCCCCAGTTTCTACAATCCCTCAGACCTTTCTAGACTTACTTAAGGTTATAAATAGCATTTATAAAGGCATTCAGACAATGCCTTTCAGACTCTTAAAGGATGGAATGAAGCCATTATCTCCAGATAAAATGTAGAAGTCTCTATATAGGGCAAAATATTGTTTTCAGTATATTCACATTTGTTACATTTAACTAGAAATTTAATGACAATATTGATCTTTTCAAATCAGAAAGTATAAATATTTTGCTTGTTCTTTCAAGCCTGTGTTCTTCCTTAAACATGTATCTCTTTTTTTTCCACTCTGGAGAAGACTGTTCTTAAACACATATTCCTCTATTTCTCATCCCTCACATCTTTCTAAATAAATTTCATTCAATAAAAGTTGAGATAAGCGCAACAGACAGATTTGGCCATCATATGCATTTGAGTAGTAGTTAAAAGCCAAAGGTCTTAGTGAAATTAGCCAGTTTAAAAGGAGGGTTAAAGATGGAGCTTTGAGATGAGTCCCTGACCAAGAAAGATCAGCAAGTAGCCATTTGCATGGTGGAAGGAGAAGAGATGCAGAGGACAGTTCCCAGGTCAAATTCAGTCCCCAGTTCCTCATAGTGTTGAAAAGAATTAGCAGTGACTAGATTTTATCAGAGGGAAATTACTTTTGACCGCAGACTGAATTGAAAGGTTAAAGAGTGCAATGCAGACCAGAAGATGCTTAGTGGCATAGGGAAGCAGACAGAGGGAAAGGAATGAGTGAGTGACTGATAGCAACAAAGAAGGGACCAAATCTTTGAAAACACTACATCAGTTTTGACAATTTTAGAGAAGCTTTCTCCAATTCAGAGGTATAGATTGAAAGTAATGGGAAGCGAATTGGGAATGTGGCTGAGCCCTAAAGCACATGTGTTGCATGTGTGAAGTCCCTGCGTTCAATCCCTGTCACCACTTAAAAAAAAAAGAGCAAGAAGTAGGAAAAGATGGTTATCGCTAATGAATTCAAAATACAGAGTTATCACGGCAAAGCATACCTCACTTTGATGCAAAGTTAAATAATTATTTAACCTCCTTGAGTTTCACACTGGTTGGCTCTAGCAACATACTGCCAAGATTTGTATTTAATTTGGTGTTTTTGTCCTATCTCCTTATTGACCCTAATGGATGGTTTTTAATGTTTTATGTTTCTTGTGTTCTTGTGTGATCATGTGAGGGATGACATTTATTCTCACCACAGCTCTTTCTTATGGACAAAGCAATAGTGACATTGAAGCTCTCCATCAGGCTTATTGTCACGTAGCCCATTCCTTGGGAGATGCAGGGGAAGAAGGAATTGAGAACACTGAGATGGGAAATATCAAGAGCCTGGTGAAAGAGCATTCTCAAGAAAATGAAGAGTCCTCTAAAAACGTCTCCACTACAGAATCTGGTAAGAATCTTACTTATTTTTTAAACCCTTAAGACAGTTTCCATTCTGTCTGCACACCCAGGAGATACCAGGAGTTGGGGCGGTAGACCTTGCTGGCACCACATTCCCATGCCCCTCCCCACAAGCATTGATAGGTGTAGCTCTGGAATTCCCCAAGCACCACTGGGTGCCAGCAGCTCCTAGCATTGACCAAATGCAGCCACAGTGGCCCCTGGAACCCACTGAATGCTGCTTGGGACGCTCCAAAATGAATGCGTATAGTTTTCTACAGTAATTGTTTCTCAGTTTCTCTGAATTATATAAAGGCTTTACTCAAATGAAACCTGGAAGTTATTGACTTACCTGTAAATTTAGAACCAAATATAGGGTCAAGTTTTAGTTCTTCCTCCAGTATACCTTGACCCAATTAAGTAATCACGTTATTTATTTTACAGGGGGTTTCGCAGGCACTGCTTTGCATGCAGCCAACCCTGTTTTGATCCCAGCACCACATGTGGTCTTCCAGGCACTGTAGAAATGAACCCTGAATGCAGAGCTAGGATTAAACTCTGACCACTGCTGGATGTCAAACCCACCCCCAGTTTTGTGTTTTCCACATATTTCAGTCTTTCCTGTGTTCATCTATAATCATTTTAAAAACAGAGAATAGTGGGGCCAGGGAAAGTGCATATGTGTGCATGCATGAGACCCAAGTTCAGTCAGGAGGAATTGGGGAGAGCAAGTTAAGGAGGGAGGGTACATATTTACATATTGTGAGGGTACATATCAACTACGTGTTTAGCATATCTCTACCCATGTTTGATGTCTATGAACCTATGTATATTAGATGTATATATGTATTTTTTCGTGGTATAGGAATGCATTTTACAGACTGAAACCAAGTTTGTTGTATTTGTCATTTTGTTAATTATGTTAGAAAATTAATTTTGATGTATTTGAAATTAGACTAAGAAATTTATAAACTGGTTTTTGTTTGGTATTTTGACATTTTTCCCCTTAGATCTGCCAACAGTAGAGGAGCTGATGAGACCTATCAGAATAGACTCCTTTGGGGTCAGTGATTTTGACTTCAAGCCTGTCAGGTATGTGGGTTTTTTTTTTCTGGGGGTGGGGTTCTATTATGTTGGGGGGATGAATTGTGTACATTGCTTGTTTAGGTTTTTTTTATTTTGTTACAATTTTAGATCACGTGTCTCATATGATTTTGTAATCATTTGTTAGCAATATAATTCCCAGAGAATGATTAATGGATAACATGTCTGAGGCTGTTAATTAGTCTCTACTCTCTTTGTTGTTGGTCTTGACTCAGTTCATCAAAATTTTTCTGCGTTAAATTTTTTAAAAGAAGACTGAAAAAAATTGCTGCCTTGAGGTAATTATAAGGCTTTTCACTGAAAACTGCAAGCTCTTCCGCCTTTAAATAACTCGGGGACAGTTGCTTTAAATACTAAGAAGGAACATGAATTTCGTTCTGTGCATGAGTCATAGACTTGCCTCTTCATATAAACCAGTAAGTTTTGTACTTAGTCACATACCATCTGACATCTATGGGTGAGTTCTTTGGTCACAACTTATAAAAATGTTTCAGCTTCAGTTCATTTTGTGTGGGATTCTCTTTTCCCTAGCCAGAGAAGCACATTACCATACACTTGTCCTGAGGCAGTGTGGCATTGCGGAGAGATTATAGTGTTGGCCATTATCTTATTAGAACTTTATAACAAACAAAACAGTATGTTTATCTCCATTGTTCAAGAGATGAAGCTAAGAGAAACCCTGTTTAAAGATGGGGCTCTCATAAGAGCCAATGATGATGAAAGATGATGATATTAATAGCTGCCATTTTTCTCATACTTAGTGGAGGTCAAGTATTGTGCAAAGTTCTTTATATGCAGTACTTCATTTAGTCTTATAGCAGCTTCATGAGGCATATTCCATAATCGCCATTTCTCATGTAAGAAAACTGAAGCACAAGACTACTTGCCCTGCGTGTAGTCAACCTCTGTCAATCCCCAGCACTGCATATGGTTCCCTGAGCACAGAGCCAGGAGTAAGCCTTAAGCACCTTCACATGTGGCTCAACTGCCTGCACCCCATGGAAGAAAAGGACAAAAACTGAAGATGAGCCCAGGCGTGCCAGTGTTAGAGCATATGCCTTGCATGTGTGAGGCCTTGGGTTTGATCCCTTGTATTACAAAGCATCAAGAAAATGAGGTGTGAAGAAGTTAAATAAATGTGCTAGGTCATAAGGCTATTAACAGAGAATACAGACAGTACATGTGTTTGAATGCTTACATTGTCAGATCTCTGATATCCATGAAATAATTCTGTGAAAAGTCTGTCATCCATTTACAAATTAATTGGTTCATGGATGTTCTCAACAGACATATTTTGAACAAGTTCTTATGCCACATTCCCCCATTGTAAACCTAGTTGCAGTGATTTTTGTGGCCCTGATCCTTCATTTGTGCTAACAAATAGAAAATAATGCTACTCTAAAGTTCATCTATTTGGGGCCAGAGAGATATGACCGTCTGTAAGGCGCTTGCCTTGCATGTGGCCAACCTGGGTTTGATCCCCAGCATCCCATATGGTTCCCTGAACACTTTCAGGAATGATTCCTGAAAGAAGTAAACAGAGCCAGGAGTAATTCCTGAGCATCCCATGTGTGGCTCCCAAACAAACAATAAAATCCATCTGCCTGAATTATTAATATTCTTCCACTGACCTGCTGCGCTGATTAGTAATTTTTTAAAATTTATTTAGGTTTTTGGACCAGACTTGACTGTACCAAGGACTTACTTCTTGATCTATGCTCAATAACCACTTCTGGGGGCCATTGTGATAGTACAGCAGGTAGGGCGTTTGTCTGGCATGCAGCACACCCATGTTCAAACCCGGCATCCATTGTGGTCTCCCAAGCGCTGCAGGAGTAATTCCTGAATGCAGAGTCAGGAGTAACACCTGAACCTCTCTGAATGTGACTCAAAAAGTCAGGGAAAGAAATCATTCCAGGTGGTGCTCTGTGATATAGGAGATCAAGCCAGGGTAGGTGAAAGATGAAGCAAGCACCTCACCATCTATCTCTTCCAGCCCTTGTATTTTTTGTTTAACTTTGCTTTAATAGATTTTTGGGGGTCACACCGGTGATGCTCAGGTGTTACTCCTGGCCCTTTGCTCAGGAATTACTCCCTGGCGGTTCTCAGGGGACCACTTGGGGTGCCGGGATCAAACCCAGGTCGGCCGCGTGCAAGGCAAACGCCCTACCCGGCTGGGCTATCGCTCCGGCCCCTGATTTAATAGTTTTTAATTATCTGAATTACGATATTGTTAATAGTGGTTTCCTGTGTATAATTCCAGCACCATACCCATCACCAGTGTACACAGCAAGGTAGCAACAAAGGGCAGAAGGCATCATAATGGATGAACTGATCCACAGAACTTAGTCTGTCACCCTAGTATTTTTAAAGGGCAGATTGTGCTTCACTTACCATTGCTTAAGGAACCATATATGGTCCCAAAGGTCAAACCAGGGTCAAACATGAATAAGTCAGGTGACTTAACCCCTGCTGTTTTTTCAGCCCAAAATTATCCTGATCATATAGGTCACATATTTTAATTTTGTTTCCTTTTGTATTTTGGGCCACACCCAGCTGTCCTCGGGGCTTATTCCTGTTTCTGCACTTGATTACTCCTTGCGGGATTTGGGGGACCATATGCATTGCCAAGGATCAAACTCAGGTCAGCCATATATAAGGAAGAACCTTATCTACTCTCGTTTGTGTCAGTGGGGTTTTTAGTGAGCCCCTCTTCCACAGTCGTTTGGAGGAGACCCATGCTGTTTCTGTCAACACATGGTCTAAGGAGATTCCAAATAGGAAAGAAGATAGTTCATTACACTTTAACTGTTCAAACATAAAAATGATATCACTTCAGCTCATGTTCTACTGTAAGGGACCAGTCCATGAGTTAACAAGACCAAATAGATTTGGGGAATAAGAGTATGTTTATGTGTCCAGAAAGAAGACCAAAAGAGTTTAGTAGGCATAATCTTATGAAATGTAGCCAGTCTTTAGCAAGTCTACCTTTCAGCTGTATTTCACTCTTCCTACTTGTCGTCCCCTCCCCAAGAGTGTGTCCTCAAGTCACAGTCTCAAGTGAAGCACAGTCCTCTCAGGTTTGAATATATCTCTGTTAATCAGTGAATTAGAGACTGTTTATATACTTACTCATCCCTACCCAAGTTATAGTGTTGGAGCTGCAACAGATATATTTATTTCAGAAGGGAAAGCATAAGGAAAGTAGGAAAGTCATTAATGCATCTTGGAAAAAAAAATGAAAATCTTTGTAATAATCACATCCTCAGGTTGTGGGTTTTCCTTAGTTAGATCATTATTGTACTAACTGCCTTATACATACGTTGTTCCACATAGTTCCTCGTTCCAATTCTCCCAAGGTTTTTTTTTTTTTTTTTTTTTTAGAATTTTATTTATTTATTTTTTGCTTTTTGGGTCACACCCGCAATGCTCAGGGGTTTCTCCTGGCTCTGCACTCAGGAATTACTCCTGGCAGTGCTTGGGGGACCGTATGGGATGCTGGGGATCAAACCCGGGCCGGCGTAGGCTGGCTGCGTGCAAGGCAAACGCCCTACCCGCTGGACTATCGCTCTGGCCCCCTCTCCCAAGTTTTTTTATCTTGTTATCATAACAGGGAAAAGTTATATCCATCTTGGAGTGTGTACTTTTTTATTAGTCTACTTCTTCCCACTGTTTTTTAAAAATAAAGTTTTAGTTTCATTGTCATTTTAATTACTCCAAAGTCTCCAAGACTTTTGACCTGATTTGTTCCAATTTGCCAGATAAGGTTTTAAACCTGCTTTGTGACCTTTCCTTGTTTTCTCTTCTCAGTTTAATTAAAAGATGTCTGGATCTGTTGAAATGGTAACTTGAAGTATGCAGAGGGATCTTTAATCTTTGCCAAGAAACTGTTGCTTTTTTCCAGTAGGACATCATGAGATTATCATTCATGCTGCACTTTTCAGGGCCAAACCTTACTGTTTCAGGCTAGACATAGACTTGAGCCTTTATATTTCTAGCCTCTTGCAACATTGTTCCCTTTGATTTCTTTACACTCTGTTCCCTTTGATACAGAAACCAGTTTAATCTGTCTTCAGCTCATCTTTCTGATATTGTTGTCCAAAATAGAGTAGCTAACAATTAAAAACCCCCATTCTCTTCTATTATTTCTCTTAGCTGACAATTCAGCAAATGCTTTTAAAATGCTAATGGGTGAAAAGAATAGGGTTGCTGCCTCTCCTGCTTCTGTGTCGGTTACCTTTCCACCCAGAGCCAATGGCCAGTCACACATATTTCAAGTTCTTGTCACTATAGTGCTCACATTCTAAAAACAGTAACTAGTAAATGACTACCTCTAGATGCAGTGGCAAAGAAATGTAGTTCATTTTGTACTCAGCAAGATCAGAAAGACTGATGAACATCTAACCAGGCTTTATTCCCAGGAAAAAGGAAAAAATATTATTTCCTGATGGTTCTAACTACTTTAGAAGGTTCTAACAATTACTGAAAGCCTGATTTACCATATAACAAAATGGTAGCCTTTAAACTTCATTTTTATTTTGAAAGTTACAAAACTAAATTACCTAATTGACAATGATTGAGCAATTTGAATATGACAAGTCTGTATTTTTGAAGCTTTCATGTAGAATGTGTTGATACATAATCAGGCTTAAGACATTTTCTTAAGGGATGTTATCCATTTTTTTTATTTTAGTGGTATGAAATATTATATTTGAAATTCTAAACCACAGAAATGACTTTTTAAAAAACTTAGTGATTTTTCTGTTTGTTTTAATTTTTTTCTTTATATACAAAATATATAAAACATAAAGTTTAAGTACTTATACTTTGTTCCTGACTGACATCAATTATGATTACTTCTTTAGTGTCTTCTAGAAATGTATGTTTCTCCTGCTTCAAATGCATGTGATTTTTATAAGATATTGCAGATGAAAGTTATTTAAAAATTTTGATAACTTTTTTCTTATGCAAAAACAATCTCAGTCTCATTTGTAGTTTTGAAATAAGTCTCAAGTCTTTCACATAATTCTTTATATTATACTGCTTAAAAATTACAATCTCACATTTAAAACAATGTGTCATACTATGAGCATACTTTTATGAGTCAAAATCATAAATTTTGTGTTTGCTATTACTGATCTAATTTTAATAGTAAAAATACATAAATTTTATATGCATATACATATTTAATATGTATATGTGTTATTAAAATATATTAAAGGTGAGCTGGAGCAATTGATGTAGGGAATGCACTTGCATTGCTCATGGTTGACTTGGATTTGATCCCTGACATCTCATATGGTTCCCTGAGCCCCACTAGGCATGATCCCTAAGTCCAGAGCTAGAAGTAAGCCCTGAGTACTGCTGTTTGTAGCTCCAAGACAGATAGATATTAAATGTGTCATATAGGGTTTATATTCTTTTTGTTGTTTTGTTTTATAGCTATATGAAAATGGCTGGTAGTAAAGAAACTGAATTTAGTAGTCCTTTCCCACTTGAGGTGAACCAAAATGTTATGTCTCAAGAGCCACAAAATCTGAACCAATTTTCGCATAAAATTGAAGAGAATGTGGTTTTGCAGAAGACAACAAAGGAAGATAGTGGTCCAAGAGTAAACACTATGGAAGAACATATAGATAAAACATGTCTTGATATTTTAAGGAAAAAAATATCTGTTGCTCCTTCATTATTATCTCAGGATAAGAAAATATATAAAGTAAGTGCTTACAATCTAAATTTCCTTGACTTGATTCATAAAGTATGTTGATACACATGTAAACTAATTAGGTTAGTCTTATAGAACTCAAGGTAAATGCTTCCTTGTTCTCTTCCATTTTCATTGTGGTAATTATGTATCTTGCTTTCTGGTAGATCTATATTTTTCTTTATTAACGTGGTCTTGAAGATAAGGTTAAAATATTAAAATTCTGATGAATTATATTTAGAGAGCTTTAATGTAGAGGATGGCCTTCTACTGAGTACGTTATTTAATAATCACTGTTATTTTGCCATCTTTTAAATCTCCACTTAAACTGTATAGGAAGTTCATGTAAACACTAAATAGTTTATATTTGTACACAAACTTTTAAATCTCAGCTCAGTTCTGAAGAAGGAACTGCAGCTGATAAACAAGTACCATACAAGAAGGCCAGAAGTGCACCTCCCTTACTTAAAAAGGAAACCCCAGAGTGGATTATATGCATCAGTAAGAAGCTCAGGCTATGGCAAACCCAGTTCACCATTCAACACAGTCTCTACTCTTGAAAAGAAAACTTCAAAAGATATTATGAAAAGCAAAAATTTGAGATCCATTTCCACCTCAAATCAAGCTAGGAAAAAGGTAACCTTCTTTTCATAATAAAAACCTGAACATATCATGTATTGTTTTATTTTACCTGTTTTCTTCTCTCCTGTGAACTTTCCTTATTAGTAGAAAAGAATATCTTTTACAGTACTGTATTATGTTTCTGAATGATTGCTTTTTTATCGTTAAATTCTAGCTAATTTTCTTGAATGAGACCGACAAAAAAAATTGTAGGTCAAAATATAGGGGCCACAGAATAATACAGCAGGTAGTGCATTTGTCTTGCACTTGGTGGACCTGGGTTCGATCCCCGGCATCCCATATGGTCCCTTGAGCATTCCAGGAGTAATTCCTGAGTGCAGAGCCAGGAGTAACACTGAGGATTGCTGGGGTGACCACCCCCACTCCCCACAAAAGCCAAGAAAAAATGGGATGTATAGGAGAATCAGACTTCTTTTCTTCTGGTTAACTTTGTAATATCCAAAGCGTTTATCAGAGATTATATATAAATTCAGAATACAAATGGAGGCCATAAATGAAGGCTAATAAGAATATTATCTAGGGGCCGGAGCGATAGCCCAGCGGGTAGGGCATTTGCCTTGCACGCGGCCAGCCCGTGCTGGCCCGAAGTTCGATTCCCGGCATCCCATATGGTCCCCGAGCACCGCCAGGAGTAATTCCTGAGTTCAGAGCCAGGAGTAACCCCTGAGCGTCGCTGGGTGTGACCCAAAAAAGCAAAAAAAAAAAAAAAGAATATTATCTAGGTATAAGTTTGGTATATACTTGAAAGTGCACTGTTTTATATATCATATATGGATAGTTTTATGCATCATATGTCACTTACTGATTTCCTAATGTAACTATACTGACAGTGGGAAAGGGTCATTTTCAGCTTTAAAGGCCACGAATTATTTATTTATTTGTTTATATGTTTATTTATTTTGCTTTTGGGGTCACACCCGGCGATGCTTAGGGGTTACTCCTGGCTCTGCACTCAGGAATTACTCCTGGCGGTGCTCAGGGGACCATATGGGATGCCAGGGATCGAACCCGGCCGGCACAGGCTGGCTGCGTGCAAGGCAACGCCCTACCTGTTGGGCTATCGCTCCGCCCACAAATTATTTTTTAAAAAGGAAAGGAAGATAGGGAGAAAGGAAAGAAAGTGAGAGAGAAATGTTCAGAGAAACTCCTCTGCTCCCCTTAGACTGTAATGGAAAAGAGAAAGTAATGAACCTAATAGTATTTTGCTTTTTCTTTGTAAATAAATGTAATACCTTTGGTTCATTATTTAGATAGTATTTGTATTTTCTGTGAACATTTAAAAGAAATAATTTAGTTAAAAGTAACAAAGATGGAAACTGTCAGCCACTTCACTGTCTCTTCACATATTTAGCTTCCTTAGTCTCTGACCTGAGTTTTGAATCAAGCAGTCAGTGTCAAATTGAGTAGGATGCTAATTAGGGCATTATGGCAGTTCTAAGTGCAGTGAAACAGCTGTTGTTGTGTCATAGGCATCAGTATTTGGAGATCATTTATTTTAGTGTTCCCATTATATTTCTACTTACATAATTTCTGAATATAATCAACTTTGCGCTTATAGTGCTTTTATCAATTGTTTACACATTTAGAAGTCTTCTCTGGAACAAAGCTCATCAAGCCTGCAGCACCGGGTAAACCATGTCCTAAAACTGAAGGTTTCCTGACCACTAAGAAGTCTGACAATGATACAGGAAATGATTCCTGTGGTCAGTTTCAGAATGTAAGTATCAATTTCAGAATAACATTCATAATTTCATGTCCTAAAATTGACTAAAACAAAATAAGAAATACAATATATGAATTTTCATTTGCTTTGAGTGATGTTCTGATCACTTCAAGACATTCTTACTGAATATTGATTTTCCTGTATAGTAACTGTGTAACATATTTCATTAAACAATTTTAATGAAATATGTTTTTCCTTAAAAGAATTCCTCAGAATACCAAAGTGGGAACAGCGAAACAGAATTAATTTTACTTAAAAGAGTCCAGGAAGCAGAGGGAAGATGGAGGGGTGCGCAAGCTCTAATTGAGCAAATTAAAGTCACATTCTCAGAGAAAGAGAGAGAGCTGAAAAAATGAGATGGAGGAACTGAAAAGACAACAGGAGAAGGAACTCTTTCAGCTGAATCAAGACAATTTTATTCTTCAGTCCAAGGTACTGGAACAAATAAACTTTTTTTCTCTTTTAAATTAAAATAGTCTTGCTGTTATCCTTTTTACCTGTGGCTGTTTGACTTCTTAATTTTGCTTTAAAAAAATACGAACATGTCCCTAAGAGCACCTCCTTTGTAGTATGACTAAAGTAATTACTGTGAGGAAATTTTTTTAAATTTGACTCATTTCAATAATGTTCTTATTGTTGTCTCTTGGAAACAAGTCTTCTAGTACACTGGGACCTTCAGAGAAAAAACAGTTTGGGGAAAGAACTGCTATTGCAGTCTAGATTAAGAAAACGACAGTGTAGTGTTCCTCAATTACTCCATCCTCAGGTCCATCAGCTTGAAACAGTATAATGATTTAATTGTAGGTGGTGTTATGTTCATTCACTGTGGTTTTAAAATAATTTTAGATCTGTGTTCCCAGAAAAACCCTATTATTCCTATCTTTTCACTTCATTTCATTCCCCAAACAAACCAGTTGATTTGTTTTCCCAAAGTTAAATGGCTTTGAAGAAACTAACAGAAAACAGAAGTGGTTACATTTTGAAGCAACTGACTCTATCACTGAAGAAAAAATTGAAGCAAATTCAAAAGAAGTACAAGAACAAGAGACACTTCTTCAGGGATATCAACAGGTATGAGGATTATTTGCCCTAGGCTTGCTCTTGAAATACTTAAAAAAATTTTAAATAAAAACATGCTATTTTTAACAGGCTAGCAAATATGAGGAAATGATTTGATTAGTCTTCACATTTCTCATGAGAATTTTTTTTTTTTTTTTTTTGGGTCACACCTGACAATGCTCAGGGGTTACTCCTGGCTATTTGCTCAGGAATTACTCCTGGTGGTGCTAGGGGACCATATGGGATGCCGAGGATCAAACCCGGGTTGGCCACATGCAAGGCAAATGCACTACCCACTGTGCTATCGCTCCTGCCCCTCTCATGGGAAATTTTGAAGTCTGCGTTTCAGATTCAAAGAACCTAGATTTAGCTGGGTTCCCATTCCCTCTATGCAGCCTTGGGGAAATCCCTTCCCCTCTCTGAGCCAGAGTCTTCATCTTTGAAATGAGCTGGGTGGTAATAGCATCTGCCTCAGAGGGTAATTACAAAATTAAATTAAGACAATGTAGACCAGGGCCAGAGAGATAACAGTGGGTAGTATGTTTTTGCCTTGCACATGGCCAACCCATGTTCAATCCCTAGCATCCCATATGGTCCCCCAAGTGCTGCCAGGAGTAATTCCTGAGTGCAGAGCCAGGAATAACCCCTGAGCATTGCTGGGTGTGACCCAAAAAGCAAAAAAAGAAAAAAAAAGATAATGCTGAACAATCTTAGTACCTAGTACACAGGACCTATCAGTGGAAGCTGTCCATTAATATTTTTAATAGTCACATTCTTTAGAATCTGTTGTTTTTTATTTAGTTTTTAAATTTTAAAAGTAAATTAATTAGATATTTATATTTACAAATATATACATCTGAAATCACTGTCAAGCTATGAGTGGGAAAGAAACCTGACATAATGAAAAAAAACAAAAACAACCAAATCTGTGTGTTTCTGAAAAGCAGACGTTTATGATGTGTGGTGTGATATTGGGGACATGATGTAATGACTCTGGACCTACCTGCTAGCCAGCAGACTTCGTGCTCTCCCACGTGAGGCTTCATCCAGAGTCTTCCCTGCCACTTCCTCCCCAGTTTGTAAACTTCTCTCTTTCCTTTTATTACACTGCCTGTTTTCTCTCTTGACAACCAAAGCCTATCAATACCAAGTACTTTCAACCAGTGACACCAGAGAAAGCATTTTACTACATACTGATATTAAAATCTACTTTATTTTATTTTATGTATTTATTTATTTTTTGCTTTTTTGGGTCACACCCTGCAATGCTCAGGGGTTACTCCTGGCTCTGCACTCAGGAATTACTCCTGGCGGTGCTCGGGGGGACCATATGGGACGCCAGGGATCGAACCGGGCCGGCATGAGCCGGCCGCGTGCAAGGCATACGCCCTACCCTCTGGGCTGTCGCTCCCGCCCCTTAAAATCTACTTTAATGAAACAACAGATTTTGAATTTTTTTTTTCTTTTTTGGGTCACACCCGGCGATGCGCAGGGTAAGTTACTCCTGGTACTGCTCTCAGGAATTACTCCTGGCGGTGCTCTGGGGACTATATGGGATGCCATGGATCAAACCCAGGTTGGCCGCATGCAAGGCAGGCACCCTACCCACTGTGCGCACCACTCCGGCCCCTGAAACAACTGATTTTGTAGGGCACATTGCTCAGGGTGCCCAAACATGCTGTCCTGACCCTGCTGTTATGTAGAACATGATTTTTAAGGAGGTTTTCATAAATTTAAAGTGTGCTGTGATAGAAAAAACTTTTTGTATCTTTTATCTTTACATGTATTATTTGTGGATTTTGATTTTGAAGATACAGTAACACAGTTCACTGACCAAGGGGCCGGAGAGATAGTAGAATGGGTAAGGCTCTTTCACTGCACACAGCTGATCCAGGTTTGATCCTGGCACCACACATGGTCTGCCAGCCCACCTGGAGTGACCCCTGAATGTAGAGCCAGGAGTAAGCTCTGAACACAACTTGGGTGTGGCCCCTAAACTGAAAAACAAAAACTAAAAAAAAATCACTTGCCAAGCACTAGGTCAGAGTTGCTGAGAGGTCCAAAGTTATCATTAGATCCTTTTGATTTTTCATCAGATTTGTTAAGAGGTTAAAAGGGCTGGAGTGATAGTTCAGTGGGTCAGAAGGCTTGCATGCAGCTGACTCAGGTTCCAGCCTGACATCCCATACAGCAACCCACCACCACCGCAGAGTAAGTAAGTCCTGAGCAATGCCAGGTGTGGCCCAAAAACCAAAATAAGTAAATAAAGATTTAAAATCCAGAGCAGCTAAAGATATGTTCGCACTTTCTCTCCATCTAGATTTTACTGCTGGAATCACTCTTTAGTTCAGACTTCATGGTGACCTGAGTTTAGTTTCTTCTCTGCCTTTTCCTCATGTCCTCAGAAATACCCTGTCTCTTTCTCTTCGCAAAGTTTGACAAATTAAAGAGTGACCAACCACTATACCTACATCCAGTCACTGAGGAAAAACAAGCAGAAACAGAAAATTAGAGACTGTGAACCGTCCTTCCGAGCTCTCACCCTGGACCGTGCAGTGCCAGCTCACCACAGCTGCTCACCCTTCAGCTTTAGGGATTTTACAGCTTTATTGTTTTCCTTTCAAGTTAGTATTTTGAACATTTGAAGAGAAATATATTTTTAGACATTATATTTTATTTTGATATGATATAGTCAAAAAATTAACTCAAAAAATTCATGAAAAATTCTAAACCTAAAAATGTTTAAAGGATTTATCTGTTGTGAACATATATACATACTTTATATGTACTGTGACTTTTAACTACATTTTCTACTTTTAAAAAGGAAAATGAAAGATTATATAAACAAGTGAAAGATCTCCAAGAACAAAACAAGAAGAATGAGGAGCGAATGTTCAAGGAAAACCAGAGTTTATGCAGCGAGTTAGCTTCCTTAAAGTAAGTCCTTTTTTAAATGCATAGAATCAAATAAACTATTTCTGAACATTAAGTGTAATATTAATAATGTTAACATTAATGCGAAAGTGGATTCGCCTGTGCTAGTGGGTTCTTGAGGATTGTATGAAAGAATTACATACAAAACTCAGAAAGTCGAGTCAGTTTAATATACAGAGGTTTCCAGGCCCCTTCCTCAAATGTCTAGCCTCTCTGTTCCCTGTGAACGAATTCTTGGTTCTGTCCCACACAGTCTGCTCACGTCCCATGAATTATGACCCGGTCCTGTTCCTGCGCTGCTCTCTCAGTGCCTGCCGCTGGGCCTTTCAACTGTACCCCAGCAGTCCCTGTTGTCCTGTCCCGGCTTTGTCTTAGTTTCCAGCCTCTACCCTGTCCACATGGGTGAGACTTCTGTGCTCAGTACCTCACCCTGTACCTGAGCATTTGTGCCCTGCCTAAACCTGGGCTATCCTGGGCTTCCAAGCCCTATCATAACCTGGGCCTCTAAGCCTGGCCCTTCCTGTAGCAGCCCTTGCCTGGCCTTCCGTGGCCTATCCATACTGGGCCCTTTACCTGGGCATGCCGCCCTACCTGATCCAAGGAGACAGGGAGAGAGCCAGTTGGGATCAGCTGGCCAGAGAGAGGTCCAGCTCTTCTCCTCTTGTCTCCCTCTCTCTTCTCCTCTCTTCTCTCCTTACTGGGGAGGGGCCTGGGGTTGCTCCTGGGGTTGCCTTTTATTTGTTGCCAAATCTCACCCCGGGTTTCCCTTCTACATTTTGATTGGCTACCTATTCCATGGGTGGGATTAGCTACCTGAGACCTGGTGCTTTCCTCCTTAGCTTCTGCTGTATCAGTAACACATTTTTATTTTTCAAAATATACAGAGAGCAGATGCACAAAAGTCATTTCCTGTCTCAAGTAGTTGAAGATTCAGAGCCCACAAGAAACCAGAATTTTACAGATCTGTTAGCAGAATTACGGTTGGCACAAGTAAGTTTTATAAGGATTTTAACTATTGGCAAGGCTGGAGAGTGGGTAGGGCAGTTGGTTTACCATGCAGCTGACTCAGGTTATATTCCTGGAACCCCATGTGGTCCCACAAACCCTGCAAGGAGTGATCCCTGAGTGAAGAGCCAGAAGTAATCGTTAAGCACAACTGAGTGTGACGAAAAAATGAAAATAGAAAACAGCCCTGTTCGTAATAATAAATACAAATTCCCATGTTTTATAATTCATGAGATTTACTTATGTTATAAAAAATTAAAAAATACCTCTAAAATTAGCATTTAGTATACGTGCTCCCTCCCTAATACCTAACTTGAAACACCCTTGGGAATTCTTCAGTGAGCCCACAGTCACAGTTGAGCTCATATAACTTACATCTGTCTCCAGTCACCCATTCTCTCAAAGTTCACAAATGTAGTAAGAAATCATAGAACCCCAAAATATAACTGGAAAAGAGCAGGGCCAGTGACATTGAAAGTCACTCTGGAACCCTCCAAACATGAAGTTAGAAACAAAACAGCAAAATCAAGATTGTGATAGCTCATGACAGGAAAGAAAAGAGCAGCTCTCGACCTCAGTTCCTCAGAGAGCTCCTTGAGGGGTGGGAGTTTGACTCACCCCCCCACACTGCAACAGATGCAGTGGGGAAGTATGAGTGAAGATAAAAGAGTGAAGATGCAACGAAACTAACCAGCTCTATATCTTCTTAGATAATGACTTTAGGAAAACATATTGAGGGAATGCTTAATGAGCTCAAAGAAAATAAAGAGTACAAAGTACAAGAAAGCAAGAGATCAGAAGTGAGAAAACTGATCAGAAGTCACAGAACTAAAGAATTTGATAGGTGAAATAGAAAACTCAGTTGAAGGCTCTGGCAGCAGAGTAATAGCAGCAGAATATAAAATAAATGAGTTCCAAGATGGGGTGCAGAAAACCTTCAGAAAACAGCAGAATATTGGGGAAAAGTCTCAAAATAAATTAGTAACATTAAACTATGGGATAAGTTTAAGAGGAATAACATAAGCATTATTTGGGACCCCAAAGAACAAGGAAGGCACTCTTGATGAAGAATCATTAGTCAGATTATAGCTGAGAAATTCCCACAGCTAAGGAGTGCATGCATCCAGAATCAGAGGGCCTGAAAGGATTATTTTTATAAAAAATAATACATTTATTATAAAAAATTATCCAAGACACATGATAGTGAAAGATTCATGACAGATTTATCGAGTACAACTACAGACAGAAGAAAATGGTGGGATATAGTAAAAACAAAATAAACAAAAAACCCACAAAGATATGAACACCTCACCAGCAATACCCTACCCAGCTAGACTGTTTTTCGTATTTGAAGGAAAGGTACGGAGCTTCAGGATAAGCAATAGCTCAGTAAATTCATAGCCTTGAAACAAAGTTTGCAAGAAGCATTGAAGGGATTCTCTTAAACAAGACAACCCTCACAAACATAATTTCTACAGAAAGATAGCCAAAAACTCAAGTCAATACATTTTCCTTCCATTTATTTAACAAAGGGTTAATATCCAAGAGACATAAAACACTGGTAAGTATATATGAGATAAATTAACTTCTTCAGTGAAGTCACAGAGGGTGAAAATGTATCTGAAAAAAAGTGCTATTCATCACTTATGATCAAGGAAACAAATTAGAAATAATGAAGATATCACCTCACACCAATGAGACAGGCACACATCAAAAAGAACAAATCAGAATTGGCAGGGACATGGGGGAAAGAGACACTCATACACTGTTGGCGGGAATGTTGACTCATCTAACTTTTGGGGGAAAGTAGTATGGACACCTCTCAAAAATATAGAAAGTAAGCTTTCATATGCCCCAGAAATTATACTTTTTGGCATCCATCCTTAGGGCCCAAAACATTTTTTAGAAAAGATGCTTTTATTCCTATGTTCATTTCAGCACTGTACACAGTAACCAAAATCTGGAAGTAATTTATGTTCAAAAACAAGTGACTAGATAAAGAAATTATGGTACTTGAATACAACTACAAGAAAAAACAAAGTCCTGCAATTTTATCCTGCATGGATGGATCTGAAGAATATCATGCTGAATGAAGTCAGCTGCAGGACAGGAAGACACAAACACTCTCTCATATCTGGATCATAAATAAAACAGAGAAATAATGGGTACCCAGAGGCAACAGAAATTGAGAACTTGTCTAAAATAGGAAGTTACTGTGGGGTGGGAGTGAGGATGGGGAGAGAATTGGATAAGGAAGTACACTGGTACGGCAGTGGAGGGTAGCAGTCTGGTAAAGGTGTGGTGCCAAAATGTTTTACAAATGACACCCTATCATTAAACAAGAGTGCTTTATATAGGTAGATGTCACTTGTCACATCTCTTCCCTATTGTTGATTTGCTTCGAGCAGGCGCCAGTAACATCTCCATTTGTTGGGAATGAGATCCATTATTGTTAACTGTTTTTGACATCGAATACACCACGGTAGCTTGCCAGTCTCTGCCTTGCCTCTGGGTTTATCCCAGGGGACCCAGTCTTTTCTGTGTCAGACCATCAACCATCCAGGGCCCACGGGCAGAACCCTGGGTATAGACAAGCCTGTCTCCTGTCTTCCTTCCACCTGCCTACACAGCCGGGCACCACAGCCACACCTGCAACACCTTGAGGGGCAGGATATAGGTAGATAGAGTATATATATATATATATATATATTTATTTATACATATATGTGTGTATATCACTAGACATCCCGTTGTTCATCGATTTCCTCTAGTGGGCACCAGTAACATTTCCATTTGACCCTATTATGTGCCAGTGTAGCCCAATGGCATCTGCTTGCTTCAGGAATACGAAGAGCTTCAAACAGTTCATTCAGGGTCTTGACGAAGAAGTCTGACCATCTTGTAGGTGGGCAGCCACATGATCTTTTGATGTTCCTTGGGATCCAGTCAGTAACGGCTCTAGTTCAGCGGTCGTCTCCAAATCGCATTACATGTCCATGTATATATATATTTATATATATATATGTATTTATATACATATATGCATGTATATATGTACATATATATGTACTACATATATTATATATGTACACATATATATAGAAACTCAGGTAATGATAAAAGACAATGGGAGAAGATATTTGCATTTCATATATCTGATAAAGAGCTATTCAAGATGTATAAAGCACTTAGAAAATTCAGCAACAAAAACCTGTCAAAAAATGGAGGAAATAAATAGATACTTTGAAGAAGACATGATAAGCCTATGAAAAAAAATGCTGATTGTCTCAATTACAGAACTACAAATCAAAATTAAGATGAGATTCCACCTCATACCAGTGACAAAGGTCTTTGTAAAACAAATACAACAAGGAGATTATACAGTGGTTTGATTCCTGGCACCACCTGGTTCTTTGAGCTTTCTGGGTGTAACCCTGGAGTCCTCCAGCACTCCAGCACCTCAGTCTCCCAAGCACCACTCTCCTCTGCATACTAGCTAGACCTTTGAATTGAAATGCCAGGCTGGTTGCCCAAGAATATTTTTTTTTAAAGCAGAAACAACCAGTGTTGACAGGCATGCAGTGAAGAGGAGCTAATTTGTTATTGGTTTAATTTTCATCTGGTATAGTCTCTATAGAAAATATGGAAAATTGTCAAAATATTTAAAATAAAATTGCAATACCCAACAAGTCTACCCCTTAACATTTATCCCCCAAATACAAAAAATACTTGCTCAAAAAGAAAACTGCACACCTATGATTCATTTCTACACTGATGGCCAGTGTATATGAATATGAAGAGGAAGTTACAGTATATATATGCACAATAAAGTCCTACCCAGCTATAAGAGAAAATGAAATTTTGTTTATTGCTATAAGTTGGATAGATCTAGAAATGGTCTAGTTAAGTGAAATACCTTATAGGCAAGAAAATACTGGGTGATCTTATTTCTGTGTATTATATAAAGAAGTACAGTAAATGAGTAGATGATACTTAATGACAACCAATTCCTGGACTTTGAATCCAGAAAGAAGTGAAGTTATCAAGGATGGAAGGTTACCAAGTGGTAAGAAGTGGACTGGAAGTGACACTGGACAGTGGCAAAGGGTCTTGGGCACTCTTCTGATGCAAGTGGAAGAGCAGTAATCCAGCACACCACAGTCATAATATGTAATCACTATTGTGACCACGTTACCTCACTACAATAAAAACCAGTAGTGGGTCAGAGAGCTAGTACAGGGGTTAAGGCATTTGCCTTGCATGTGTTCAACCCTGGTTCCATTCACATATGGTCCCTGGAGCACAAAGGCCAGAAATAAGCCTGAGAGCAGACAGGTGTGGCCCAAAACAGAAAAACCAATAGCAGCTTTATATCATTGCAATTATATGTAATATCACTGCAAAACCAAGCAGTGTGCTACGTTTATGCCTCCTCTTCTGTAATATTCTTGGAACACAGATCAAAAAGTTAAGTCAAACCATATGAACTTACCTCTTTTTGTAGTTTAAAACAGTCAATTATGGACATTTTCCCATGGTCCAACTTGATCTATCGATGGATGTAATAAACATCTGTGAAATTCCCCCCAACTTAATAAACACTAGTCCATTAAAAAAGTTTTATTTTGCAACCTTATCAGATGTACTGCCATGAGTTCATGATTTTCTTCACTGCTTATGAGTTTGGTTCAATGTGCATTTATTGAGTACCTGCCATGTGCTTAGTGCTAAAACAGAAATAAATCAGTCTTATTCTCTGTAGAGCTTTCAGCCTATAAAAATAGTCATCTGTAAAAATCAATGTCATATGAAACAGAAAGTAATAAATGCAGCATAGAGGTACAATCAAAACTAGTACCTCTATGGGAACACAGGAGGGCATTTTCAGGAATAGCCTCATTTGAACTAAGCTTTGAAGAATAAAATTTAATCAAGCACAGGAATGGGAACTTTGAGAGTGTGATGAAACATATAGTATTCTAAGAATTCCATGTTCTGTGATAGAATGTGCCAGGCATTTAGTAGTTATGATAATGGGACTAGCAAGATAAAACCCTGCTTTCAAGAAAATGTGTAATGTCAGGTGGTGTTGAGTGTTGTAACAAAAAAAAAAAAAATAAAATGGTTCATGGGTTGCAAGGAGGATGGGGAGAGGACAGCATGGTGTTGTTGATTTAGAGCACCTGGCTCTACCCGGCCAGAGTCCTGAGGAAGAGGAAACGCCCTGAGGTAGGCGCGTGCTGGACATGCCAAAGGATAGCTAGTTCTCTAGCTGGAGTGGAGTGGGAAGAGGAATGTTCATAGGAGATGTGATCGGGCACATGGACATGGCTGGGTTATATGGTGGTGAAGGCGATGGTTAAGGGCTGGGGGTTACTCAGAGGAGTCTAGGCAAGTAAGTGATACTGGCATTCCGGAACTGTCTCCGGCTGCTGAGAGGAGATCAGGTGGAAGACTGCTGGGTGTTAGAGATCACCGCAGTCAGTACTCCAGAAGCTAGAACAGATTAGAGCTGTGATCCCCGTTGCAGGAAGGGTGAAAAAAATTAGAAGGAAAGTCTTTAAAGCTGTGGGTAAATGATTAGAAATGATCTGAGTAGTTGTGTTATAGGCAGTAGGAGCTATTAATGATTCAAAGAGAGGAGCTAGTGATAACAAATAGGAAAAATAGCCTCAGTATTTATGATGATCGGATAAAACATTATACACCAGTTTGTGGTTTGAAATAATTGTTGTGTTTCTTTGAATATTTAGAAAGAAAAAAGCAGCTTTTTTGGAAGACATCAAACGACTGAAGCAAGACAAACAAGCTCTTGAAGTAGACTTGGAAAAAATGAAGAAAGAGAGAGATCAAGCCAAAGATCAGATAGCCTATGCCACAGGTAACAACACGCTGACTGGCAGCAGTTTGCCTTTATACTTGTAATTATTTTCATCTGAATTTAATCCTTGAAATATATCTTAAGAAGTATTTTTAAATCTCAGTATATATGTGCATTTAATTCGTTGTTGGGGAAAATAATCCAAGAGCCAAGAAAATCAGCAGTGAATTGAGTTTGTGGTGTTTCATTTCAGCTGTTTACATTTCTGTCATCCCGAGTCTGTGACCTTCCTAAAGTCATAGCTGTTGCATCTGCTCTCAAGGATTTGCCAAATGAATAAGAATATTGTACTGTATAGAAAACAAAATGTAAATATGACATTCCTCGACAGGGAAAACAGAAGATAAAAATGCAGAAAAGCTTAATTTAAAAAAAATACAAGTAAACATGAGTTGTGCTATTTTTTTTGGAAGGGGAGTGGCATTTTGAGCTGGCTGTTGCTAAGGTGATATGGTGAGAAATGCGGGAATGGAGGGAGGAAGGCGACTCAGTGTGTTTTGTAAATGTACCTGCAGATTAAGTGTCTGGTGGTAGGACACAGGCAAGGGTTCTTTTCAGCCAAATTATGAATCTTTTTTGTATAATAAATATAATCATCAGTGTAAAACATGCACAGAAAAATAAATTTCAGCTTCCTCCTCTCTGGAAAAACCCATGTTCTCTCTTGAACACATGTTTCTCTCTTCCCTCATATTTCTCTAAATTTCTCTAAATAATTTTACTTAAAAAGTAAAAATTTGAAGAAAAAAACTCCACATGTTAATTTGAAAACTGAGTTTGCTTTCCTCATCTGTAAAATACAACACTAATATTCATTGTACCAGTCTGTTGAGTTAAATCATACTTGGTCAACTTACTATTTGCCACCATCACCCTTTTTTGAATTTTGCTTTATTTTGTGGTTTTGTGTTGTTGTTGTTGTTGATTTTTGAGCCATTCCCAGCAACGGTCATAGGATACTTTTGACTAGGTGCTCACAGATCACTTCTGGAGGGAACCATGCAGCACCAGAAGCTGAACCTGGGCCTTCCATATTTTGTGCAGTATATACTTCAGCTTTGAGTTGTCTCCCATGCCTCTCCATCATTACTTTACAAGCAGCCTTCATTTTTATCTCTTGTATCAAACATCTTCCAGTGGAAAGAACTTTACTTTTATCATGGAAATCAGTAGGGAAAGGTGACTTATTTAACTGTTGATTTAAAGATTTTACATAGTGTTGCTGTAAGTGCGAGGGTTTACAGTTTTTCCTTCCTTTACTGACAGGTGAATAAGAAAATACCCTACACAGATCAACTGTTTTTACTTTTTCTTACTTTTCCATAATACTTCTACACTACGGACCTTAATCTTAAAACTAAGTTACTTGGGGCGCAGCAATAGCACAGCAGGTAGGGCTTTTGTTTGCATGCCGACCTGGGTTCGATCCCTGGCATCCCATATGGTCCCCTGAGCACCGCCAGGAGTAATTCCTGAGCAAATGAGCCAGGAGTAACCTCTGAGCATCACAGGGTGTGACCCAAAACACACACAAAAAAAAAATTTTTTTAAAAATTAGTTACTTTATTTCCATATTTTGAAAAATTACTATCGATTTCTTGATTTACTTTATTTTATAGGTGAAAAGTTATATGAAATAAAGATTTTAGAAGAAGCACATAAACAAGAAGTTGTTCGTCTGCAAAAACGATTGCAATGGTATGCCGAAAACCAGGAGCTTCTTGATAAAGATGCAGTTCGGCTTAAAGAAGCGCAGGAAGAAATTGAGAAGCTGAAGCTTGAGGTAATAAGTCATTTCCAAATGTATCTCTGAAGATGAACACTAATTTTTCAATAATCAATTTTAGTTACCCTTGTACTTATCAATACCCTTGTACCAATCAATACTCTAAATGTCATTAAATAAATTAACTGAGTTTCATTTTTGTTTGCTTTCTATATGTAGTCTATATTAAATTAGACTGAGCTTGATTATTTCAGAGTAGACTAAACTCAGACTCCTGACCAGGACATATGAAGGCCATGTATAGTCAGAACTCAGCCTGCCTTACAGCCTCCAAGTTACCCTCTTCCATCTCACCATATCTCTCATTCTTAAATGTGCTGTCTTGGTCTGAAATACTCAGTTCAGAATTTTTTCATGAATTTTTTTTATGTAAGTTTCAGACATGGCTGCCATTCAGACCTCCTCTGACTCTTCCCATTCCTTCACTGTGTCATTTCCTTTAAAGAACTTAACACTTCTGGAAATTATTGTTATTTTATTATTGGGGGGGGGGGGGGGGGGGGGGGGGGGGGGGGACAACCGGTATTCTTAGAACTTAGCCTATTCACTTTGCTACTGAGTCACTCGCTGCAGCCTGAGCTCCATGAGACTAAGGGTCTCGCTTTGTCTTATTTGTCTTCCCTATCTCCGGTGCAGTGTAATAACCAGAATTCATAAATGAATGAATAAACATCTGCTCTCTTCCTGGAACTGCTCTACATTTACACATGCCTCTTTCTTGTAGTGCTTGAATCACAGCCTGTGTCACACATCTGCCCTCTGCCACTGAGCTAAGTTCTACATTCTAACCCTGAGCTTCATAATAGGTTCTTTAATTACTTGCAGGTTGAAAAGCTGAAAGCTGAATCAGGAAGTCCATCTTTACAGCAGAAGATACGTTTAAAAGATAGAGCAGCTGATGCCAAAAAGATTCAGGATCTGGAGCGACAAGTATGTGTTAAGAGTAATTTTATTTTATTTTATTTTATTTTATTTTTTTTTTTTGCTTTTTTGGGTCACACCTGGCGATGCTCAGGGATTACTCCTGACTCTGCACTCAGGAATTACTCCTAGCGGTGCTTGAGGAACCATATGGGATGCCTGGTATTGAACCCAGGTAGGCTGTGTGCAAGGCAAATGCCCTACCCATTGTGCTATTGCTCCAGGCCCCAAGAGTAAATTTTTGTCAAGGTATTTTATGTCGGTGCACCTTTGCTTTCTCTTGTTTCAGAAGTTCTTGTAGGATATAGCCAACTTGGAAATTCTTGTTTTTATCCATTTATTTTAGTATGGAACTGCTTCTTTTATTGTTATTGTTGTTGTTTTTGTTGTTGTTGAGTCACTGTGAGATACACAGTTACAAAGTTGTTCACCATTGGATTGCAGTCATAGAATGTTCCATCACCCTTCCTTCCACCAGTGTACATTTCCCGCCACCAAATGCCCCCATTTTCCCTCCTGCCTCCTCCAACCCCACCTGCCTCTATGCCAGAATGTTTTCCCTTCCACCAGCCTCTCTTTCTAGGCACTGTGGTTTGCAATACTGATAACTGAAAGGTTATCGTATATGTCATACCTCCTTTCAGCACTCATGGAACTGCCTCTTTAAACACACCTGATATATTGCATTTAAAATAACATTAAGAGATAGTACATATCTTAACATTAAAGAGATAGTACATCAAGAAGGGCACTTGCCTTTCACGCGGTCAACTCAAGTTCAGTCCCTGCTACCCCTTAAGTCTCAGCACAAGGTATAGCCTAAAGCACAATAATAATTATAACAATAATAATAATATTAGTAAATGACCCACAACTTTATATGTAAAGAACTTGGGGGACCAGGGGCTGGAATGACAGTACAGTTGGTAGGGTGTTACTTGAATGGTCAATCCAGGTTTGATCCCTGGCACCTCATACAGTCGCCCAAGCCCTGCCAGGACTGATTCCTGAGTATAGAGCAAGGAGTAACTCCCTGAACATAGCCAGGTGTGACCATCCCAAACAAACCAAAACAAATATTTTTAGACTAGGGTGCCTTTCTTAAGAGGTATTATTTCTTATTATTTCTTATAAGTATTTCTTATAAGAGGTATATATTGATGAAATATTTTGGCATACCAGCTATTAAACTTTTGGGAAGAAGCAGAATTTCAAATTCTGGATATATAAATAGGGTTTATTCGCCTGACCGTTGATAGTAACAAAGGAGACCCTTTCATTGATCTGTTCTAAATGCTTGGGAAGTTTTGTAAAATACTCTAGAAGCACAACATTAGCATATCTGAGAGCTGACCACGATTGTGAACTCTGTCACTTATTGTTTATAAATAGTCATTTCATGGTCCTTTTGACTAGAAGAGTTTTTTCTGGTCATCTAATAATGCTTGTTAAGAAAACAATTTTTCTTTCATTAGAACAGTTCTTTTGTGAGGTATACTGTTTTTCCTTATTTGTAAAACTTTAGTGTTTGCTTTCATAAGTATTAAAACAAAGTTAGAATTTATAGTCCTGTTTATCAGGGGAAGGTTTCATTGATCATACCATGACATATATGGCTATTATTACATCACAAACCCAAAACCATTAGATCATAACTGAACTGAGTGTTATCCCATTTTGATGAGAAGAAAAATTTTAAAGCAAAATTAACTTTCTTGTACTGGGCCTGTTCTTGTATAAAAAGGTATGGTTTGATAGTTTAGTTCAGTAACCGGGAAAGAGTTAAGACAAAGGTAGTTTCAAGAACTAGATGTTTTTAAGTAGCTCTAGTTTAAGATTGCTTAGTTTTTATTTAGTGCTTAACATTTAGATTACCAATGTAGAAATTGGGGAAGAGAGCAAAGGAACTGGTTTTCCATTAGATGATCTTAAAGAAACAGGGTCTAACTGAATAGATGAACATTAAAAAAGAAAATAGAGCATGCTTAATAGCAAAAGTAAGATATGGAATACTGATATATACTTGCTTCAATTTACTAGAGTATTTTATTATCATTTAATTTCTATTCAATTAAAAATACTTGCTCCATGTCATTTATTTAATACAATTAACTAAAGAATAATATGAAAAAGTAAAATTAAAGACATCATACTTTGTTGATCCTCTAAAAATATTCATTTCAGAATTGTAATAGTGTATTAAAAGTGATTCTCAATTTTTTAAATAAACCATTAATTCTGAATATGTTAAAATTAATTTTTTAAATCTAGTCCTTTTTTGAGGGGTGTATCCCAAAGAGTGCTCAGGAGACCTGGGATCTCTCCTGGAGATTCTTGATCAGTCTAGCTGGTACTTCAACACTAGGGCCCTGGGGTGCTTGGCATTGCCGAGTAAACAACTGGGGAGTGGTGTAATGGTCCCTCCAATGCTGCACCCAGTGATGCATAAAGGGCCACATGGTATAAGGGATTGCACCACCATGTGCCCTAACTCCTGGACTACCTCTCTGGTCCCTAGATTTTCTTTTTAATATATATATTGTATGTGTGTTTTTCGTGTGTGTTATGAGTGTATATGATATGTGTGTGTTTGTATAAATATACACATATATGTCTATATATAGTTTGTATATATAGTTATATATGTGTATACTTACACAAAGATATTTCATATATCTTATATGATGTGTGTGTTTGTATATACACATATATCTATATATACAGTATTATATATAGAAATATATTTCTGTATATACAGTATATATAGATATATGTATATATTTATACAAACACAAAGTATACACATATATCTATATATAGTTTATATATATAGATATATATGTGTATATTTATCCAAACACACACATATCTGTGTTTGTTAAAAAAAAGCTATATTTTAGTATTAGAAAAAGCAAAGTAGTGAAAGATTGTCAAATGAACCTATTATTGATATTTACATATGGATATATTTCAATGTATAATATATCTATAAGTGAGACACAGTCTTCATAAATGGAAATATTATTGACTTTACAAATTACATGACTCGTACTGCTGGCTGCCTTCTGAGATCAAAGGGGTGAAGCTGGCCAAGACCATCAACTACTAATGGCCTCTGGGCTGCCTGTGGGTTTTCAGTGCTATTGCATATCCTGACTAGTGACCAGCACCCTTGCATCAGAGCAGCAAGCCTTAACAAGTGAATAATGTCCTGCCATTAAAACACGTGGGAAGAAATTACATATGTGTGTGTATGTATATATATATATATACATATATATACACACACATGTATATATGTATATATTTATATATACAATACACACATGTATATATATGTACATGTATATGTACATATATACAATCAATGTCCCCAGGGATGAACCCAGAACCATGGCAGAGCCTGACAAGCTACCCTTGGTATATTCAATATGCCAAAAACAGTAACAATAATGGACCTAATTCCCAATGAATGGAGACATTACTGGTGCCCCTTGAGCAAATCAATAAACAACAGGAAGACAAGTAACAAGTGTCAAGTGACAATGTTAAAGAATCATCATTATGTAATACAGTCTATCCCATTGTTTTATGTATCTATGTATCAAATTGAGTGAAATCATATTTTAGACTTCTCCCTGACTTACTTGCTGAATATGGTATCTTCAAGATTTTAATCTAATTTAACCACAAAATATAATTTTAATTACTGCAAAAAAAAACGAATTACATAACTCTTCTGAGTATTATTAGTTTGTAAGCAAGTTTTTAAGTACAAACAAGATATCTAGCTTTAAGAAAGATAATTTTTGAGCTCAGATTATTAAAAAAGAAAAACATTCTTTCAAACTCTATGTGCTAGGTACCCTGCAAAGAACTTTACCAAGATTAATGTCATTTGATCCTCACTTTGTCATATTAAATCCATCAAATTGGTGCTATTTTATTCCCACTTTGCCAACAAGAGATTTGAACTGAAGAGTTGGCTCAGGTCATAAAACTGCTGGCACAGTCTGAGTCTAGACTTGCTCAAACAATGGCATGATATTGCCTCTTGGAGCTCTTTTATTTCTATTATTACTTGTTTAGAGACAAAATAAATCAAGATTTTGTGGGGTTTTTTTTTGGGGGAGGGGAAGTCACACCCAGCAATGCTCAGGGGTTACTCCTGCCGGTGCTCAAGGGAACCATATGGGATGCGGGTGATCCAACGCAGTGTGGCCGCATGCAAGGCAAATGCCCTTCCCACTGTGTTATCACTCCAGTCCCGAAGTTTTATAGTGTTTTTCAAAAATATCTTAACCATAATACCTTTAAGAAATAATGTCTGTAACTTGTGTATTTATAATATCAAATTGTTTTTTATTTTTAAAAAGTATTCTTAAAATTATGGTCTGACTGAGACGAGGAGGCGCCATGCTGTATTTGACACCGGAGAAGAATTGTTCCTTGGAACATGCAATGAAAGAGGGCGTCGGTGGCATTGGTGTCCTTGTCAACATGAACATGGCTGTCAACTTTGATTCATTTGAATGCCTAACAAACCAGATAGGACGATTACACTTGAAGAGATGTGGCCCACTGCCAGCAATTTCTATCTTCATTGTCTATGCACCAACATCCACATACAAAGGGAGATGAAATTGAGAAATTCTACATGGAACTGGAGGAGTTCTATAAAAAAGATCACACCTTCTACAAGCTCATAGTCAGTGATTTTAATGTCAAGATAGGACCGAGAAGATAGGCTGAAGAACTCCACATCAGGACCCGTGGCCTAGAATGGAACGAACAGGGTGAGAGACTATCTGAGTTCATCATGTCCACCAAGACCATTCATGGGAACTCACAGTTCCAGAAGGCTGAAGCGAAATGTTGGACATGGGAATCTCCTGGTGGACAGTTCCACAATGCAATTGACCACATCATCTTCAATCGACAGTTTTGTCTGACCGATGTTGCTGTCATCCCCAAATTCCAGACAGGATCGGACCACGTCTCCTTCGTGCAAAATTCTATTTCACGCAACAGGGAGAAAAGGCTGCAAAGTTTAAGAAGAGAACTCCCAGAATGACCACCAACTGGAAACTCTTCAGCACCATTGCAGCAACATGGGAAGATACCATCATTGACGACATCAATGAAGAATACAACCGACTGGTTCAGCACCTCCATGATTGTGCGAAGAATGCCGAGAGAGAGAGAGAAAGACACAAAAGAAGCGCCTGGCTTCAGAAACTGTCGAGCTCATTTGCCAACGTGGCAAGGCGCGAGCCTCAGGAGACCAAATGCTAACGTCCAAGCTTGCTAAACGGTGCAGAGAAGTGATAAAAGAAGACCTCAAAGACAGAAGAGCAGAAATACTAGAAGATGCAGCAGAAGCCGGAAAAGCATTCACACCGCCTGCCTGTCCTTCCGCCAACTATAAGACCAAGATGACTGCCCTCCGACGCCCTGATGGATCTATCACATCTTCCAGAAAGCCAGTGGAGAAGATTATCCATGACTTCTACTCAGATCTCTTTGATAGCCACGTCCACCTGCCCACATAACAAATTCCACAGGATGGATATGTCATTCTCAACGTTCTCCCTTCTGAAATCCGACATGCCATTTCATCAGTAAAGAAGGGAACAGCACCAGGCCCAGACAAAAGTCAGACCCGAACACCTGAAGAATCTGCCGTCAGTACTCATCAATACACTAGCTCGGCTCTTCACATGCTGCCTGTCTGAGTGCAAAGGTGCCCTCTCAATGGAAAACCAGCAGGACAGTTCTACTGTTCAAGAAGGGAGACATTCACGAAATTGGCAACTATCGCCCCATCTGCCTGTTGTCCGTCATCTACAAGCTGTTTACATGAGTCATCCTGAACAGCATTGGCAGAACACTAGATGAAGGACAACCATGCGAGCAAGCAGGCTTCCGGAAAGGATTCAGCACAGTCGACCATATCCACACAGTAACCAAGCTCATCGAGGTTTGTAGGGAGTTCAAGATACCGCCCTGTCTCACGTTCATTGATTTAAAGAAAGCCTTTGATTCTGTGGAGACTGAAGCAGTCATCGAAGCCCTAGCCAAACAGGGTGTTCAAACCCAATACGTCAAGATCCTTCGTGAGCTATATTACGGATTCACCACCAGGATCTCACCACTCTACAAAGAAGTGATCATTGATGTCAAAAGAGGGGTTTGACAGGGTTTTACCATTTCACCAAAGCTCTTCAGCGCCACCCTTGAGAACATCATGTGACAATTAGAATGGAAAGGAATGGAAGTGAAGATAGATGGTCGGCAACTACACCACCTCCCTTTCACTAATGACATCGTTCTAATAACACCAAACATTAGCCAAGCGGCACAAATGCTGGCTGACTTTGACCGAAAATGTAGAAAGATAGGTCTACAGCTGAATCTAAAGAAAACTATGTTTATGAAAAATGAACTAGTTCCAGAGGCCCCATTCACTCTCAATGGAACAGACATCTCTGAATGCAGCAGTTATGTGTACCTAGGTCGAGATGTCAACATGATGACTGACCTAAAACCTGAGCTGTACAGGAGGAAGAGAGCGGCATGGAATGCCTTCAAAGGCATCGAAGAAATAGCTAAAAGGACAAAGAACCTCCGGCTCCGGACACATCTCTTCGACTCCACCATTCTCCCTGCATTAACATACGCCTCAGAGACCTGGGCCCTACGAAAGCAGGATGAGAATGCTATTCGGGCCTCCCAGAGAGGAATCGAAAGAGCTATGCTTGGAATATCACGTCTCACTCACGTGAGAGAATCTGGAGTTCCAACCTCCGTCACTATTCCAGAATCAGGGATGCTGTCTCGTTTGCCAAGGCATCGAAAATCAGATGGGCTGGAAATGTAATGCGATTTGCAGATGACCGCTGAACTAGAGCTGTTACCTACTTGAACCCACGGGATGTCAAAAGATCACGTGGCTGCCCACCCACAAGATGGTCTGACTTCCTTGTCAAGACCCTGAAGAAATGGTTTGAGGCTCTTCATATTCCTGAATCAACCAGATGCCATTGGGCTACATTGGCACGTGATAGGGTCCAATGGAAATGTTACTGGCACCCGCTCGAGCAAATAGATGAATAATGTGATTCAAGTGATCAAGTGATTCTTAAAATTATTTAAAATTTTAATCTTAATATATTGTTAAGAAAAGTAGCTTTTATAATATATAATTAGATGCCATTTAATTTTTGCAGGGGGGGTAGGGAATTGTCACACTTCCAGCGATGCTTAGAGGTTACTCCTGGCTCTACACTCAGGAATTACTCCTGGCCACGCTTGAGAGACCAAAATGCCATGCCAGGGATTGAACCCGGGTTGTCCACAAACAGGAAGCGCGCCTACCTGCGATCCTATCACTCCAGCCCCTACTTCTTCTTTCTTAGATTGAGAAATCATTTTTAATAGTTTGGGTGAGACAATTGGAGAAGGTTTAGTATATAATGATTTTCTTGTAGGTGTAGGTACTACACACTTACACCTGTGCCCAGTCACTCACGAGGTGCCCAGGAGGGATGGCGGGTTCTAGCCCTGGCCCGCCACCCCAACAGAGCCTTGCAACAAGCCAGACAACCCCCACTCCATGAGGGGCCTCCATTTTCCACATCCGGACTTCCCCTTTCGTCAGAACTCCACCCAGCAGACCAGCCTATCACAACCCGGCTCTCGCGCGTCCTGGTTCATCAATAAATGCTGGATTTAGGGATGACTACAAGAGTATGCTACCCGCATGGCAGAGCCTGGCAAGCTACCCGTGTCGTAGTTGATATGCCAAATACCAGTAACAATTATAGACCTCATTCCCATGATCTGATGGAATGGTTTGAGGCTCTTTATGTTCCTGGAGCAAGCAGGTGCCCTTGGGCTCTACTTGTCATGAGACAGGACATATGGAGATGTTACTGGTGCCCGCTCGAGCAAATCGATGATGAATGGGAAGACAGTGATACAGTGACAGTAGGTACTTAGGGAGCTATATATTAATTGAAAGAAGGTTGCATATTTACTTCCGTGTGATTTTTCCAATCAAGAAACATTGTTATCTGAGGGGGAATATGAGAAAAAAAGGAATGTGCTTTGTCCTCAGTAAGGCTAGCTTGACTGAGAACCAATTATGAACACTTTTGTAATTGTATATCTCTTGGTGGTATAATAAAAAAAAAAATTAAAAAAAGAGAAAAATTAAAATAAGTCTGGCAATTACCAGTATAATAGAAAATCCCCAAGATCTATTTCAAATAATTCTAAAAGAATTTCTATAAATAACCTGGTTCATATGTCAGATCATCTATAGATATAATTTTTGAAATGAACTTGTGCTCTTCTGAATTTCATTTAATCTTGAGATTAAATAAACATCCTTTGAAATCCAATCATAACTGAGAGTATTACCTAAGTTTATACCATAACATGCTTAACCATAATATATCTGTGACCTTCATATACACATATATATCTTAATAGGTTAAGGAAATGGAAGGAATTCTAAAGAGAAGATATCCCAATTCTTTACCAGCTTTAATATTGGCTGCATCTGCAGCAGGTGATACAGTGGATGGAAATACAGTGGAATTTATGGAAAAAAGAATTAAAAAATTAGAAGCTGATTTGGAGGGCAAAGATGAAGAAGCAAAGAAAAGCCTTCGTACCATGGAACAACAGTTCCAGAAAATGAAGGTAAGTCACCACAGTGCTTCAGAGATACAGTCTGCGGGGACTGGGGGTTCTTAAATAGCATTTAACAGATTGCTCTAAGTGGCTTTCTCACACACTCTTACCAAGAGTGTCAGAGATGCAGAAGTGACCTAGAGCCTGTGTACTATGCCAGTGTCAATCTACCGTTCTACCGTTGTTTTCTTTATCAGTCATCTGTTATCAGGCACTCAGGTTGTTTCCAGATTCTGACTTTTTGTGAATAGTGCTGATGACTTTTGTGAATAGAATGATGCACTGCAATGATGCACAGTGTTTTTCTGGGTCCCCAGGGTATATTCTCAGAAGTGGTACTGCTGGGTCAAATGGGAGCTCAACTTGTAGTTTTTGAGGAATGACCATATTGTTTTCCCCAAAAGGCTGGTCCAGAGGGAAAATGGCAGTGAATCACTGAGGCCTCATCATTGGAACCTGGAGCTCTGCATCAGCTCTAGAACCTCAGCACCCACACTCCACAGCGGTACTGAATTGGACCTGATTAGTCCTATTCAGGCACATAAAAAATCTGTCACCATGCTTAGCATGGAGGGCCGTGAGGGCCCCGACCAGTGGGAGGTCATGTTACCGCCATCCTTACTTGTTGCACTTCAAGCTGGCATTTTGCTGTGGGGGACTTGTCACTTTCATTTACGGTTGCTCTCCCTAAGGCAGAATATCTCCGGGGGCACCCACATTCTCTCCCTCAGAAAAATTTGTGTTCCCATTGGCTGTTGAGCTGCCCGCAGCTCCAGCGCTTGCTGCTGCACTGCCACCATCTTGCCTCCAAGCCTATAATTTTACTTTCTTATCTTATTCTTTTGTTGTTGTTGCTTTGTTTTGGGCTCCAGCCCAGTGGTGCTCAGGATCCATATGGAATGCCAACAATTGATTCCAGATCTGCAGCCTGTAAGACAAGTGCCCCAGGGGCCAGAGAGCTAGCCCAGCGGGTAGGAGGGTAGGACATTTGCCTTGCACGCAGCCGCCTGTACCTGCCCAGGTTCCATCCTCGGCATCCCATGTGGTTCCCTGAGCACCGCCAGGAGTAATTCCTGAGTGCAGAGCCAGGAGTAATTCCCTGAGCATTGCTGGGTGTGAAAAAAAAAAAAAAAAAAAAAGACAAGTGCCCTAGATACTATGCTATCTCTCCAGCCCTTTTTGTCTTAATAATGCATGTATACCTGTGTTTATATCCCCAGTGGCTTCCTGTTTATCTTAAAATAAATGCAGTGCCTGTGAATCTGTGTATTACTGGGCCTTTGCTTTCTCCCCAGTGTTTCTTATACTATGCTTTTGTCTGTCCATTAATACTAACCTGCTTCTTTTATTCATTATTTTATACAGCCACAAAAATTGTATCTACTCATATAGGTATTGTGCTTCACTTTCTCTTCACGATAATGGAATTTTTTATTTTGTGTTTGGTTACCCCAGCCAACAGTTCTTTTGGCTTTATTCTGGGCTCTGCACTCAGTCCTGGCAGTGGAGGACTGTATGTGATTTCAGGGACCAAACCAAAGTTCGGCACATATAACACAAGCTTCTAAACCCCTGTACTCTCTTTGGCCCAGAAGCCAAAGCTGTCAGTGAGCAAAACTATTACAACTAGGTTCAGATTATGCATATTTTTTAGCAATAAAAGTTATATAGCTTTTCTTAGTTTATTCTAGCTTCTTTTCTGGTTTTTTAAGTGTTCTTTTTTTGAGGTATGTAACCTTTTTGGCATAATGTCACTTCTAAACACTTAATAACCATAGTACCTGTGTGACTTTTACATACACTGGGAAACAAATATTCACATGACTCTATTCATTGAAAATTAGCTTATTTAGGTAGTCAAGGAAAACATCCTGCAGTGTCTTTGAGGTCGGCCTGTAGTGCCAGTTTGCTTTCCTTTTCACAGTTCAGGTATTTCTTCCCTTCAGCTCTCAACCCTAGCATTGCCTTGCTCTTGAAACCGGCCCCTGCTCTCTGATAACATACCTCTTTAGGCACTGTGAGTCCATGTACCTTCATTTCATTGCATTTACTATATTTGCAATCATTTTAATTGAGTCATTTATGCTCTTTCACCTCTTGCTTCTGTATTCCATTATGGCTGGAACTATTCTGTTTTTAGTTATTGTTACAGTTATTCATATTGTGCAAGGTATCTGGCAGAGAGGAAATGGAGAATAAGTATCTGAATGAATGAACCTCTCGCTGATAGAATAGGAGGTTGAGTGGTTCAATATGTCTGAGTATATGTAAAGGCTGAATGGTTTAGCCTTTGTAAAATCCTAGTCTAGAGTTACCAAATATATTATAAAAAATATAATTCTAATTATCATACTTATGAATTGTTATTCTAGCCTCATTTTTATATCTAAATCTATCTTCCCTGATTATCCTCTTACCTGTTTCTCTTTTTGTTCTTGTTCGCTTCCTGCCACTTCTGATTTCTGGTTCCCTATTTATACCAAACATTGATTTTCCTTCACCCAGGCTCTTTCTGTATCACTGTATCACTGTCTTCCCGTTCATCATCGATTTGCTTTCGAGCGGGCCCCAGTAACATCTCCATATGTCCTGTCTCATGCTAGTAGAGCCCAAGGCATCTGCTTGCTCCAGAAACATAAAGAGCCTCAAACCATTCCAGAATGAGTCTATAATTGTTACTGGTATTTGGCATATATATCAAATACAACACGGGTAGCTTGCCAGGGCTCTGCCATGCAGGTAGCATACTACTCAACTGACTCTCCCAGAGCTGCTACTGACTCTCCCTGTGACCAGCTGCTCACGAGGCGCCCGGGAGGGATGGTGGGTTCTAGTCCTGGCCCACCATCCCAGCAGAGCCCTCAACAAGCCAGACGACCCCCCCACTCCATGATGGCCTCCATTTTCCACATCCAGACTTCTCTCTCGTCAGACCTCCACCCAGCAGACCAGCCTATCAGCGCCTGGCTCATCGAGTTCCACCCTGCAGCAGTCTTTCTTAAATCCGGCTCAGGCTCTTTCTACTGCACAGTAATCCTGTTTTCACTTACCTTTAAATTCACATCATCTTAAGACTGAACCTAAATATTCCCTTTATGTTGTTTTCCACATTCCTCAAACTTCTAGACTATGTTCCTTCATCAACTCTGTACATGTTCATGGGCGCATTATCACAGTTCTCATAGGACAGTGTTAGCACATTAGTATTTGAAGGTAAGACTTGAATTTGTCTTTAGAATCCTACAGTATCTGACACACGGCTGTAGCTCTGTCAATATTGGGTGAACAAATGAATAAACACTATTGGAGCCTCTCCACAGAGGAAACTACATAGATTACTCATGCCAAAGCTCTTGTATATAGATTCCATGCTGACTTATACCCTGTGAGATTTCTAAATTGATGTTCAAAAGTTGAAAATGGGCTGCTCCTCAAAAGTACCAATACCCCCTAATTGTGTGTATGTTCTTTTTATCCTAAAGAGTTGTATACTCTTTTTTATCCAAACTCTTTGGGATTAAAATAAGGGTACTCCAGCCAAAAGTGAGTGGGAGCTGAGCACAGGCATGCTTGGCAAATCCGTGGTCCTATATTCTCCCCTGATTACTGCCATATGGCCTCCAACACTGCTGGATGTGGTATAAAAAGACAAAATAAGGGGTATAGAAATACATATGTAATACCATGGTTATAAAGTATCATGAGTTGTAAAATTTACATAACAAAAATTGAGGATATATGTTAGGCTCTTCAAAGATTAAGATTTTAATATATTTGGCTGACTCAAGGAATGGAATGTAAATTTTTTAAGCATTATGTAATTTGATATTTTACTGACTTTTTAATCTATTAAAAAGGAAAGTAGTTTTCATAGATTCTGCACTTATACATAACTGATAATATAAAGAAAACCCAAATAGCTGTTTCCTTGACCTATGTTATGAAAATAGTTCTCACAACTTTTTTTTTTTTTTTTTTTTTTTTTAGGTCACACCCGGCGATGCTCAGGGGTTACTCCTGGCTCTGCACTCAGGAATTACTCCTGGCGGTGCTCGGGGACCATATGGGATGCCGGGAATTGAATCCAGGCCAGCACAGGCCGGCCGCGTGCAAGGCAAACGCCCTACCCACTGGGCTATCGCTCCGGCCCAATTCTCACAATGTTTTAAGAGTATGTAACCATCCGGAGAAAATAACACTTATTCATTTTCATTGATGAATGCATACTGACTGGTTGTGTTTCAGAAAAGCTTTAGTCTTTGCTCCCCAGTCCATTCCGTAATTCTAGAATGGGAATATAAAGTCTCTGAAAGTAACGGAATGTATAGTGAGTGAGTGCCAGGCTCAAGGGAGATACGGAACTTGATAGAAACCATGGCTGTGACGGCGAATAAAATACTTAGCATAATATTAATTCTTTTCTTCAGATTCAGTATGAACAGAGATTAGAGGAACAAGAGAAGCTTCTTGCCTACAAATTGAAGGGAAGCATCCCGGCACCAGCATGATGACTCCAGGGTTAAAGCACTAGAAGAGGAACTCAGCGGCATTAAGGAAGCCCATCAGATCACCGTGGAAGAACCTTGAAGCTGAAATAGGCATTCTCAAACAGCAGAATGCTAAACTAGAACTCAAGAAAAATGATAAAGATGATAAAGATTTCCATTCCATAGAATTCCAGGTGGAACAGGCACATGCTAAAGCTAAATTAGTACGGCTCAATGAGGAGCTGGCTACAAAGGGCAGAGAAATACAAAATCTTTCAAAAACTGTGGAAAGGCTTCAGAAGGAGAGAAGAGTGATGTTATCTAATCAGAATTCCAAGAGCAGAGAAGAAGTGACTTCAAAAAGGACAAAGAAAGATGTTCCTCACCCAAGTAAAGGGGGAAGTAATACCTTCTCTGGAACCCAGAATGGCAAGCTTTACCAACCATATACTTTCTCTGACTCCCATTTTTCAGAGGTTTTACAAGAAAACTGCAGACTTAAAAATGAACTAGAGGGGTTAATTTTGGAGAGGAATGAGTTGAAGAAGAAATCTGAAATAACAGCGAGCCAATGTGAAAATTCCATAAAAAGGTAAAATGAAATTTTTAGTTTGGGGATATTAAAGATAAAAATGAAAATAATCGTTAAGGTTTGTTCCCTCTTAATAGTTAAACCCTGAACTAATTTTTAACCAGAGTCTTAAGAAATTGTATTATATTATTGAACATGAATATGTTTCACAATAGGATTCCTTACATGCTAGAAACCTAGACTTCTGTGAACCTGAACCCAGACTATATCTGAGGGCTCTCTGGCCTCTTCTGCGTGACTCCAAACTGTTGAATAGCAGACCCATTGCCTTTCTTTTTTAAATAATTTATTATACCACCATGAGACATACAATTACAAAGGTGTTCATAATTGGTTCTTGGTAATACAGTATTCCAGCACCCATCCCTCCACCAGTTTCCCATTCCCACCACCAATGTACCCCACCTCCTCCCGCCCCCCCCCAGGCTGCCTCAATAGCAGGTACCCCCATTTCCTCTCTTTCTCTCTCTCTCTCTGACTCTGCGTCTCTCTCCCTCTTCTTTTACACATTGTGGCTAGCCCTGGAGATATTTAGAGTTTATCACTTAAGTCCCTTTGTGTATATTCAATGGTGAGTTTTAGTCTGCCATTACCATTTCCCACACTTAGTAAAACACTGGTATCTATTTATATCCTATTAATGAATGCAGTCATTCTATATCTGTCCTTTTCCTTCTGACTAATTTCACTCAGCATGATAGTCTCCATGTCCATCCATTTGCAGGTAAATTTCATAATTTCATCTTTTCTGACAGCCGCATAGTATTCCATAGTGTAGATGTACCACAGTTTCTTTAGACCATTGGGCTTTCTTTCTTGTAAATGAAGATCATTACTGATAATAATCACAAACACTACCAGAAAACAACCATGACATAGTATTAAGAGCAGAACCTCCTCTCTTCCCAAATAACTCTTCACCTTGAGTTCAAATTCCTCCATTGAAGTTTAGTTTTGGGTTTTTTTGTTTCCTCGTTGTTCTGGACTACACTAGGCCGTGTTCAGGGCTTACTCTTGTCTCTGTACTCAGAGGTTAGTCCTGGCAGGGCTCTGGGATCATACTCAGTACAGGGATTGAAACAGGGTGTGTTGCATGCAAAACAAGTGCCTTGTGCTGTTTCTCTGGCCCCTTGCTGAGGAAGATTTTTATTTATCCTTTCCTTTCTCCTAGTCTCCAAATACTACCCACTGTCTCTTTTATGTCTCTAACTCTGTCTCTGACCCTGTAATGGAGTTAGATCTTTTTCAGATGATCAAACAATAATCTAACCCATGTCCAGTTTTTAGTCCCAGTTTTTCCAGGAGTAGCCTCCTCTTTCATTCCCACCTCACTTCCTTAAAAATGTTAAATATGGTCTATATCCTCACCACTATTTTAAAGCTACCCTTTTCCCAATCCAGAGGAGTCTTCTCTGTCATTGTTTTCCTCTTAATTCTCCTCAAAAATATTACTTACCAACATTTATTTTGCTTTCCCCAAACTGATTTCCCAGATTTCTGTTTCTGTTTCTCCCAGTCTTGCTTACAAATAAACATTAATATTCTTTAAATATGTCTTTGTCTGAATCAGTCTAGTGACTCTCAGCTTCCTGAAGAATCAAGTGTTAAGACATTTTCTAGGACCAGCATAGCTAGTACAGGGAATAAGGCACTTCTCTTGGGACATGGCCAGTGCCAGTTCAAATTCCCAGCATTGCATATTTTCCCAAGCATCACCAAGAGTGATCCCTGTGCATTATTAGCTCAAACACACACACACACAAACACACAAAACCAAAGAAACACATTTTTGCCCAAATCCCAAGTCTTATCACCACATTAATATGCTATGGTCTCAATTACAGAACTCTTGTTCATTTCCTTTTTTTCAGTTTTCATTTATTTATTTGAACACCATATTTATAAAGTTGTTCAGAATAAAGTTATTTCAAGTATTCAGTGTTCCAGCACCACTCTCACCACCATTGTAACTTTGCTTCAATTTCCCACCTTCCCACCAAGTATTTTAGTATTTTAGTGAGTCGCTGTAATTTAACATTGCCTTATCCTGGGCCTAAGCATTGAGTCACCTGACCCAAAGTGAGCTATCACTGGGATTGGTCCCCAGAGATGTCTAAGCACTGCTTGGAATGCCCTTCCCCCAAAGTTAATTTTTCAACTCAGTGCTAATGTTGCTGGGCGGTGCAGGGAGTAGAGAGGAAGATAAAGAACTTTAGCATGTTCCAGAGTGAGTGCACTATTGTCCAAAGAGAAAGAAAAGAGCATCATTGTGAAGGAACTACACAGCCCAGACAGCATGGGAGTCTGCTCCCCCACTTCGAAGATTATCATTCAGGAATTTTTCCTAGTTGCCCAGTTAGGATGCTATCAAGGGGAGACTACTGATTTCTCTCTTGGTATGTCTTTCATGGATCTTTGATGGGCTCAGTTTCCTTTGACTTTATGGAAGTCACCTAAACTAGCCCTTTACTTGCTTCAGTGACTTTGCCATTTGTTAAATTGCCTCTAATTAAAACTAATTAGGCACACATTGACCTGTGTACTAAGAATTAGTACAAAAATCATTTCGTTTCATAAGTAGCTAGTCCTAGAATCCGATGCACTAGGATGATTGCCTGAAGACAGAGCACTGCAAAGAGTCAAACAACTATTACCACGCAAACCAGAAATGGTTTGAAATCTGAGTTTGTCACTGTTAGTCTCTAAGCAGTAACATCTCTATCGTCCTAGTAGAGCAGTGCTCAGGACAAAGAGCTAATGGAGAGGTCTATAACTATGGTTGTTCAAAGGATTTGTCTGAAAGTAAAATGTTACTCCTGTGCTTTAAATTCAAACTGTACATTTGAAAATAGAATTCCTCGAGAAAGGGGGGGGGAGTAAAAGGCCCAGACTTTGAGGTCCCATTGAGCTGGGCTCAAACCACATCTCTGCCAGTGTGGGACCCAGATACATCACTGTATCCTAAACTCTGGCTGACCTTTACAAAACTCAGTGAGTTCATTAAGTGGTCATAAAGACTTAAAGACAGTAATATGCAAAATAGTAAACATTGGTATCCTTTCCCCTTGTTTAATTATTTTTGGGGGTTTTCACACCCAGCAATGCTCAGGGGGTTATTCCTAGCTCTGCAGCACCGAGGATCAAACCCAGGTCGGCCACATGCAAGGCAAATGCCCCCCCCACTGTGCCCTCCAGCCCCTCCCTTGTCTAATTTTATACTGAGTTCTGATACTGGGCTATTAGAATTAGAGGTCAAAGAAACCCTCATAGGTGGTTTTCGTTTGCTCTGAAGGGTCAAGGAAGACACTGCAGCACATATCACATCTCTCAAGGCTTCTCATCAGAGGGAAATAGAGAAACTCCTTTGCCAAAATGCAGTAGAAAATTCTTCTTCCAAAGTTGCTGAACTAAATCGTAAAATAGCATCACAAGAGGTAGGTCTCTCCCCCTTCCTTCTCCCCATGGGCATTATGGTTTGTAGTACAGGTACTGAAAATACCTTTGAGGTACAAATCTTAGAGTGTTCTGCTATTGTTTTCCTTACTGTAACTTTATGGCTTGGGGTGTCAGTGGGCATTGCCAGCATTATATAAAGTATGTAGTAAGGGAGCAGCCTGGATGGAAAAACAATGTCAGTATGCCATAGTGCCCTAAGTGGTACTTTCCCAAGTTTCTAAATATCATTCATTTAAAATAAACTCATCATAGTTGTAGTGGTCAAAAGAAAGCATTAAAAAGAAGAGATAATCATTTTTCCTCACTTTAATAGTTTTTTTTACTTTAATAGTTTCTTAATCAAAATTTTTTGTTTACTTTGTCTCCTTGTCAAAAAGTATGAAACTGACTTTCATAGATTTTATTAGGCTTATATTCTTTTTAATTTTTTTAGACAGTACCTTGATAATACTATTCAAATGGCAATATAAATATCTCAAATGCTATGTTTTTCAAAATGCTCAACTTTATAGAAGTTTATTTCAGAAGGCATGTAGTTTTAGGCCTCCAGTAAAAGTACTAAAGAAGTCAAGTAGTTAACATAGTCATTCATTTGTATTAAATGTGGTGTTTCATTATAATGGTTTTAAGAAACAAAATGATGGACTTATTCAGTGAGTTTAATTCATTCATTCTTCTGGATATGTATTTTTTGTGTTTAAAATGGTAACTTAAAAATACATTTTTAGTACAAAAAATCATAGTTGATGCTTGTAGATTTTTCAAATAAAGTGAAAGGGAGAGCTTTGTTAATTCAGTCCTTCTAATATAATTTCCTAGGTACTTATAAAACATTTCCAAAGTCAAGTTAATGAGCTGCAGGAAAACAGGAGTCTCTTGTAGTTTCTCAAATTCGAGGAAGAAATTCTGCAGAAAGAGGTAGGAAATATACAGAATATTGGGCTGACATAGGCTTTTCTTAGCCGTGTCCATCATAGTCATATTTCTGTGAAATAATTTTACTTAACTATACATATAGGTAATCTGTCAAAACTTAGTTAATATAAACTAAAGTTACTCAGATGCTTGTATTTTTTATTGATATTTTTTTCTGAGCAATTGGTTGGGTTATTATGTGAAGGGTTTTATTGCCTGTTTATTAGGTAAAATACCATTGACAGCTATGACCATATTTTCATAAAGTACTAATACTACTTGTTTAAGAAAACAACCAGTAGGGCCATACTGCATTTCTAATAACACTATTACAGGAAATAGATGTTCCTGAAAACTCACCATCATTATCACTCTAAGATACTTTATTTTAGAAAGTGTGGAAAAACATACACTGTGCTTCCTGTGCTTTGAAGCATATACACCTCTGTGTGTGTGTGTGTGTGTGTGTGTGTGTGTGTCCTACTATGTCTCTTCAATAAAAATAACAATAATCTGCCTTTTAATAAGGAGTATGTCTGCTGTTGCAACAAGTCTATTGTCTTCTCTTTTGTTGAGACTCCCCTGAGGCCCCGGTTCCCTTTGTGTTACAAGGTTTTTCCTTCTCAGACTGGTTGGAAAATACCGACTCCTCTGATTTCTGTGTGAGCTCCAGGGAGCGTTCCATCTACACTGTTGCTTCAAAGCCCTCTACACTGGCTTTGAAGCTGTCTTCAAAACTGTCTCCAGGCAACAAAAGAGGCGGTCTTAATGCTCATCTTGTTTTGTCACCCCTCTGGGAGTTAGAGTCCTGGAGAGCTGTTAGACAGGAAATAGTGGTTTCACACATCATCTGGTTTTTCCTGGATGGGATTTGCCAGGAAAGGAGCAGCAAATCCCTGACTCTTCGTGGCTCCATGTGACAGTATTTTACTTTTAAAAACGTTTCTAAATAATGGTAAAGTGTGGAATTTTGACTGTTTATTTCTTTCATTTATGAAGGACTTTTTTGGTGCCAAGAATTGATTCCAGGGGTTAAATGCAAGGCAGATACTTTTCTGAGCAACATCCCAAGCGTTGTTTTTAAAATAATCACATAGAGCCATTGTGTGGGCCAGTGGTGCAATGGATAAAATAATCATATAGAGCCATTAAGAAAATTTTCATCTTTGTAATTGTATATCTCATGGTGGTATAATAAAAAATATTTTTTAAAAAGAAAGAAAATTTTCATCAAAAAAATTTCAGCGTTGTTCAAACAGACTCACAGACATGGGACAGAGCTGCTTCTGGCTCTCCCTGTGCCCAGCCACTCACGAGGTGCCCAGGAGGGATGGCGGGTTCTAGCCCTGGCCTGCCACCCCAGCAGAGCCTCGCAACAATCCAGACGACCCCCCCCCAACTCCATGAGGGCCTCCATTTTCCACATCCAGACTTCCCCTCGTCAGAACTCCACCCAGCAGATCAGCCTATCACAGCCCGGCTCATTGAGATCCACCCTGCAGAGGTCTTTTTTTAAATCCGGCCCAGGTATGCTGATCCAGAGACTCACAGACATGGGGCAGAGCTGCTACTGGCTCTCCCTGTGCCCAGCCGCTCACGAGGTGCCTGGGAGGGATGGCGGGTTCTAGCCCTGGCCCGCCACCCCAGCAGAGCCTCGCAACAAGCCAGACAAGCCCCCACTCCATGAGGGCCTCCATTTTCCACATCCGGACATCCCCCTTGTCAGAATTCCACCCAGCAGACCAGCCTATCACAGCCTGGCTCATGCGGCCACATGCGGCTGCGTGGTTCATCAATAATGTTGGATTTAGAGGTGACTACAAGAGTATGCTACCACGCACGGCAGAGCCTGGCAAGCTACCCGTGTCATAGTTGATATGCCAAATACCAGTAACAATTATGGACCTCATTCCCATGACCTGATGGAATGGTTTGAGGCTCTTTATGTTCCTGGAGCAAGCAGGTGCCCTTGGGCTCTACTTTCATGGACAGGACATATGAGATGTTACTGGTGCCTGCTCGAGCAAATCAATGATGAGCGGGAGCCAGTAGTGAAGACAGATAGACAGTGATACAGTTCAAACAGATCCATAGCTAATTTAGCATGTATTTTGTTAATGCTTCTCAGGCATGTATTCCTCAATTTGTTTTAATATTCTGATGTAAAAGCTAATATTTCATGTTTTAACATTTTCGATTTTAGATCTTATTTTTTCTTTCTAGTTGACTCCAACAATAACTGCTGTTAATTTTTTCCTTGCACCCTTAGGAAGGATACAGAAAAAGAATTTTAATACTCACATTGCATATCAGTAATATCAATAATATAGAGAAAAATGCTGTTACCTTTTGTTTTCCAATTCTGCGGTTACTATATCCATATGATTGGTCATAGATTCTTTTTGTCAGTGAGATTTTGTTTGGTTTTGTTCTGATATTTATAATATTTTAAAGTTCCAGATACCGTGATAGATTGAGTTCTCATATAAGACAGACTACTCTATCAAAAAAAATGAAAAAAAATGGGGGTTATAGTGCAGTAGCACAGGGATAGGGCATTTTTATTACATGTGACTGACCCAGGTTTTATCCCCAGCACTCAGGAATTCCTGAGTACAGAGCCAGGAATAACCCCTAAGTATTGCCAGAAGTGACATAAAAAAAAAGAAAGAAACTACTTTGACCATTCATGAAAAAAAAATCAGAATCCATGTAATTTATATGAAATATTCTGTAGTTCGCCCACATGGGTGGACATAAGAGTATTATATTGAATGAAATGAGTCAGAAGAGAGACACAGAATGACTGCATGCATTCATTTACAAGAGATAAAGAAATATTGGAGGAGAATAATGCCCAAAGACAATGGAATTGTTGCTTTGTAGGAAACCTGCCACTGTATGTGTGTGTGTGTGTGTGTGTGTGTGTGTGTGTGTGTGTGTGTGTGTGCCTCTGGAAGCAGACACTGTGCCACTATGACAATGGAAAATAGTCAGTTTGGATGAGAAGTGGGCGCTCAAAGGAGGTAAAGCATGTTTTGCTTTTATTGCAAATCACAGTGCCTTAAAGGAAAAAGTGCCTGTCATAGAGGCAGGTCCAGAAGCAGGAGAAAAAATGGCGCCATTGGTGGAGAGAAAGGGACCATGGTGAAAGGATTGGTGTTAGATCATTGAATGCCTCAAACTCAATCATGAATAACTTTGTAACTTGTTCACAGTGATTCAATAAAAAAGTTTTTAAGAAAACCCTCTTTAGGAAGAGTATATTGTTAGGCTGTCACTCAATACAGTCTCTCCAGAAACAGTATAGATAAAGGGAAGTTTATTAGCTCAGCACTGAGGACTCCCTTGAGCTTTCAAAGAAACTCAAAAGGCCCCATCTCGTTTCAACACTCAGTTGTTATACTTTTTGCTAAAATCTAAAAAATACATATCTGCATTCCCATTCTTATCTCCAGCAAAGCAGGTGTGTATGTACAGAAGCATGCATTGCAGCTGAAACATCCCGGGCCGTGGTGATAAACTCGAGATATATATTATCATCTCCGGTGGCCTCTTAGCCTTGACCAGGCCTGTTACTTGGCCTTGGGTGGGTCTAATTTTTGGCTGCCTGGGGAATCTGGTTTCTAAGCCAAAATACCACTGCTCAGGGCTAAACTTATTTCTTGCCAGACAGTGCCGGCTCTCACAGTATGATTTTGTTTGTTGCCATTTGTATCATACTACTAGGTTCTGGGTGTTCACATATAAAACAATTTAATTTCCTCAATTTTGCATTGTGGTACCATAAAGATACTAGTTTTCTCTCTGGGTGGTGGGAAGGAGGCACTACCTTGGACCCTAAGCTCTGGGAGGCAGACACTATGCCTTTCTTTTTGTTGTTTTTGCATTTGGTCCACATCACAGCGCTCCGGGGCTGCTCCCTGGGGAATGTGGGGGATTTCTCTGAACAGTGCCCAGGAGCCATGCAGTGCCGCCCTCTGCCCTTTTTGTCCCCTCATCTCAGTATCCTTGGGACCTAAGTCAGCAACTGAGGGAGAAAGTGCACTCAGCATTACTTCATAGCTCTACTTGATGCACATACTTTTTACAGACTTATTTGCATAAATGTAAGTTTTAAGAGCTAGGTGAGAATTACAGGGAGTTGAATAAAGAACAATCATATTTTTATACATTAGGTGCTAGATTATGTTCACTACTTTTAAATGTATAGTAATTGACCTTTTGGAAAATACCTTATGGCTAGGCTGACTATACCAATAAAGTGTGCTATATTGTTTTTGAGTTACCATAGCCAGCTTGTTATTTTATGAGAGGCAGAGGGTGTTCTAATTGTTTAAAAACTTTTGCAGTGAATGTGTGAGATCTACTCAGGGCAAGTTAGAAAATCTATTATTTCCTGAAAACAGGGAATGAAAATTGTAATTCTGATAACTCAGGATGCCTTTGTTGGGCCACAGTGATAGCACAGCGTGTAGGGCCTTGCATGCCACCAATCCAGGTTCGATCCCGCGCATCCCATATGGTCCACTAAGCTCTTCCATGAGTGATTCCTGAGTGCAGAGCCAGGAGTAACCCCTGAGCAATGCCGGGTGTGACCCAAAAAGCAAAAAAAAAAAAAAAAAAAAAAAGATGTCTTTGTTGTTAACAGATGTTAGAGGTTATCATGTATATCCTTTTGCCTCCTTTCCATGCTCAGTTCTTTCTGGTATTATCATTTACTATAATTTTTAGAATACTATTCCTTTTTTATATTTGAAATACAACTTTATTCTGATTCTAAACAAAAAGGAATGGGAATGACAGTAACAAACAAGATTTCACCACTAATATTGTGATGTGACTGCAGCAGTCTCAGATCTGAAACTCAAAAGAGACAACTGCATTTCCAGAAACAGCTAAATAATGCGGTCCAAAAAAAGGGTTTTTTTTTTTTTGCTTTTTGGATCACCGGTGATTTTAAACTGCCACATTCACTCGAAGCCCATTCATCTCCTTCAGCATCCCAAAGATTAAGCGCATGTTCTGTTTAGCTATATAAAGTGGCAAACACGCTGCACCACTGACATCACAGGACAGTTGCCTATAAAACTAGACTTCTGACGCTGGGCTCCAGCTTCATCTCCTCTGAGTCATCATCCTCATCCGGGAGAGCAGTTGTCTGAGCAACCTCTAAATCATGCTCATACTGCGCTGCCAAGGCCGGGTCCATGACCACCTCTGGGGGGAGCGAGAGCAGGCATGGCAACGAACTCCAAATTAGGGTCTCCAATTAATTTTCTAGCAAGCCAGAGGAAGGGCTTTTCAAAGTTGTAGTTACTTTTGGCAGAAATGTCATAGTACTGAAGATTCTTCTTCCGGTGGAAGACAATAGATTTTGCCTTAACTTTCCTGTCCTTAATATCCGCTTTGTTGCCACACAAGACAATGGGGATATTTTCACATACTCGAACAAGATCTCTATGCCAGTTAGGCACATTCTTATAAGTAACTCTTGATGCCACGTCAAACATTATAATGGCACACTGGGCTTGGATGTAGTAGCCATCCCGCAGGCCCCCAAACTTCTCCTGGCCGCCGTGTCTCCACACGTTGAACTTGATGGGCGCGGTTGGTGTGGAAGACGAGCGGGTGCACCTCGACGCCCAGCGTGGTGACATACTTCTTCTCGAACTCGCCGGTCAGGTGGCGCTTTCACGAAGGTGGTCTTGCCCGTGCCGCCGTCGCCCACCAGCACCAGTTTGAACTGCACTTGGGGTTCTCCTTGGGCGGCCATGCCGAGAGTGCTTCCAGAAGCGTCTCGGGCCCGTCTGACTGAGCTACTGTTCCTTTTTAACAAATGCCTCTTTAACTAGAGAAAACTGTGTACAAGATATAGCAGACAAACATTCTTGCTCTAAGAGTATCAGGAGAGCTCACTGGCTTCAGTGCATATTCAGTCCTCAGCACCACAAGTATCCTGAGCACTACCAAGTGTGTCTCAGCCTTCCTCTCTAAAAACAGTATTCAAATTTGTTAATTATTAAAATTACTTCCTTGGGGCCAGAGCGATAGTCCAGCAGGGAGGACATTTGCCTTGCACGCAGCCTACCCGGGTTCAATACCCAGCATCCCATGTGGTCCCCTAAGCACCGCCAGGGAGTAATTCCTGAGTGCAAAGTCAGGAGTAACCCCTGAGCATTGCCAGGTGTGACCCAAAAAAAAAAAAATTCCTTGTGATTGTGATTTTTCATTACTAAATGCTTTTGTTGTAGATTACAAAACTTATAGGCGAATTGAAAGAAGCCAAAGAAAATCATACACCAGAAATGAAACATTTCCACGGGCTTAGAAAAGAAAATTAAAAAAGATGGAAATGAGACATGAGCAAAGAGAGCAGGAACTTCAGCAGGTAAAGTCATAAATTGCTTTTAAATATCTGTATAATTCTTTACTTTTTAAAGTGCCTCTATTTTGCTTTAATTTTGTCATTCCTAGGGCCGGAGCGATAGCCCAGCAGGTAGGGCGTTTGCCTTGCATGCGGCCGGCCCATGCCGGCCCGGGTTCGATCCCGGCATCCCATATGGTCCCCCAAGCACTGCCAGGAGTAATTCCTGAGTGCAGAGCCAGGAGACACCCCTGAGCATTGCGGGGTGTGACCCAAAAAGAAAAAAAAAAATTTGTCATTCCTAGTAAAACATCTGTGTTTCTATTGTATTTTCATTGTGACAAATAAATCTAGAGCTGTTGACAGGAAATAAGACTTTAAATCTCAAATTCTCAAGATTGGTTTGATACATCCCTGCAGATATAAAAAAAAAGTGTATACTGTTCTTAATTGTAGATGGGGATATGCTATGGGGAAATGCTATACAGGGGATTGAATAGTCCAGCAGGTAGGTCTTACTGTGCATGCGACTGACCTGGGTTCAATCCCCAGCACCCCATATGGTCCCCAGCTCTACCAGGAGTGATTCCTGAGCACAAAGCCAGTAATTGCCTGAGTACCTATAGATATAGCCCCAAAGCAAGTAAACACAAAAGTTATACGTTTTTATCTTGGGAATAGGGCTTAAGGAACAGTGTCGTGTTCAAGTCTTTTTTGATGGACGTTCTTAAGAAATAAGGGTAGAGGCTGGAGAGATAGTAGAGGGGCAGGACACTTGACCTGTATGTGGCCACCCGGGATCCATCCCCAACACACTGTGGTTTGCTGAGCGTTGCCTAAAGTGTGCTGATTATTTCTGTGCTCCCACACCTCTGACACACAGCTTGCGTTTGCACCACATTCACTCCAGACGGTCCACCAAGTTGTTCTTTGCCCCTAAACACTGAACTGTAAGAATAATTGGTAAGAATAATTTGGATTTTTTTTTGGTAGATAATACAGCAGACACGCCAAGTGGTAGAAACTGAGCAAAACAAGGAAATTGAGAAATGGAAAAGACTTGCACAGTTGAAGAACCGAGAGCTAGACAGTTTCCGCAGAGAATTAGACTCAATTCTGGATGTTCTTCGGGAGCTTCACCAGCAGGGGGTTGTTGTACCAGTTGCTTTTGCAGGTGAAGTTAATGTACCAGGTTATTACTAGAAACTTGTATTACATATGAAATTGTGCCACTGACACAAGGAAGCCATTAAACAGGTGTGCAGATGTTTCCCAGAAACAAACACAAGAGCAACATCTCAAAAATAAACTTCCCTTGGTCAAGAGAAAAAGGGCATCATAATGTATTTTACTGAAAATGGTTGTCGCATTTAAGTAATTGGGGTCCCTTTATATCAGACAGTTAGAGTGAGATTTATTGTGTACATCTCATATATGGGCTAAATATGGAAAGAAGGAGAATTTTGACCAGTTGGGTATACGTAATTACTGGTGCAGAAAAATTGCACTTCTTTCTCATGGAAGAATCAAGGATATAAATGCAGTAGCGTGGACAGTCACATTAACAGATCTCTTTCAGATTTCCACTCCTACCTCAAAGTGCCTTGTTTCTGCACAGATAAAAGGTACAAGATAAATTTTATGTTTCTAAATGATAATCCTTTCTTGAATTCTAAAATTATAAATATCATTTTTATTTAGAAGTGATATATGTTTTTCAGAAAACAGCATGCATAACAGCTGAATTATGGTTAGATTATAAAAACAGGTAGAAGATACAGGAAATTATTGTGGGAGCCACTTTGACTCCGATTGTTTTACACCAACACTTCCCAATAAAACTATATTGGTAAACCACATAATATATTTTTAACTTTCTCTTAGCCACATTTGAAAAGATTTTTTCTAAATGCAAGATTATGGTAATTTATATAGTTTCACCTAAAATAGGATTAAAAAATAATTTTGCTATGTGAAGCCCTCAAAAAATCTGATTTGTTTCACTTTTAACTGCATATCTTAGTTTGAACTAATAACATTCCAGTTTTTAAGTACAAATTTCAATAAGTACTATTCAAAAAACAGTAAACATGAAGTGAAAAAAAGTACTTATAAGTCACAAATGAAATAAAGTTTGTGAAATTATGGGTAACAGATGTAAAATGCAAAATTTAAATGTAAGAAATGCAATTGATGTCTTGACATTTATCATTTTTAATGTCTTTCCTAAGAGGCTAGGAAGAGTATTATAATTTCCTTTTTCATTGTGAAAAAATTTTAAGTTATAATATAAATTTTTTTATTATTTGGATGCGGTTTTGTGTAGTTTTTTGTCTGCAAGCCTATCACTTTCCCTCCCCTTTGTCCTTTTGACTACCCAGTGTGTGGTTCAGTACACTCATAACTATGAGTGATTGTGAAACAAAAAAAGTCAAGCCTTAAACATTACTTAGAAGAAAGCACATCATACTTTGATGAGGATCTTATATTCTGCTTTGGAATTATCTGTACACATGGCAGGTATCTTTAATTCTATATACAGATAAAAGATTCATAAGTATGTTTAGATCAGAAATATCAGAATTGTGATGGTTTACAACAAAATCAAACCTCAGATGGTAAATTATGTATCCTCTCTCCAATACATAATTACTGATGTCTCTGATTAATTAAATAAATCCATGTTTCTCAGACACATTGGCTAACAAAGGTAATTTTACTTGAAATAACAGACGGTGTGATTACAGAGCTCTGCAGTGGCCACCTGTTTAGCGTTAACTTAGCAATGGATCGTGGAAAGAGTGACGTTTCCAAGTTATCTAATCCTTCCCAGTTCCTGGTAATTTCTATTCAAGTCCTTGAATCTATTAATAGCCTTTAGTTTCTATAGAAGAATGCTTATTTTTCATTTTTGGTTTTGGGATCACACTGTAAAACTGAAAATAGGGCAAGAGTGATAGTACTTGCCTTGCATTTGCCTTGCACACAGTCGACTTGGGTTTGATCCTCGGCATCCTGTATGGTCCCCCAAACACCACCAGGGAGTAATTCCTGAGTGCAGAGCCAGGAATAACCCCTGACTATCGCTGGGTGAGACCCAAAAAAAAAAAAACAAATTAAAAATAATGCTCAAGGACTTCTCCTGGCCTAGTGCTTGGGGACCATGAAGTGCCTTGACATCCTTCCCCATGTGAAGCACATACTGTAGCCCTTTGTGCCATCTTTTGCAGCCCAGAAGAGTGTGTTTTATTTATTAGTTTTGAAGCCATACCTCAAGGTGTTCAGGTCTTACATTTGGCTTCTTGCTCAGGGGTCACTCTTGGCAGTGCTCAGGGGCCCAAACACAATGCCAGGGATTGAACCTGGGTCAACACCTACAAGGCAAGTACACTACCCCTGTTCTATCTCTCTAACCCCAAGAAGGGTAGAGAAAGACAATACTCAGCTACCGCACTCCATTCATAAAACCAGACCTTTAATCTGACCATGCATCTATACCTGTGTTTATGTCCCTTCCCAGTTGATCATCTCACTCTCAGTCCTTTATTCACCACAATCTGTTGTCACGATTCTATTCTCTCAGTGGTACACAGGCATCTAATATATAATTATTGTTCTCATCATACAACACATCTAGGGGTTGATCCCTGAAAACCCATATAGTCCCCTGAGCCTGACAGAAGTGATCCCTGAGGCCAGAGCCAGGAGTAACCCTGAGCACTGTCCATTTTTTTTCTAAGATTATCTATTCAAGGATGACAGTTATGAGACAAGCATCTCATTACAAAGTTGATGCAAAATTAGGTCTAATGGTAAATAGTTTCTATAGTTTTAATGTAATTCACCAGTAGTTCATCATTTTTTTATTTTTATTTATTTATTTATTTATTTATTGCTTTTTGGGTCACACCCAGCAATGCTCAGGGGTTTCTCCTGGCTCTGCACTCAGAAATTACTCCTGGCGGTGCTCAGGGGACCATATGGGATGCCGGGATCGAACCCAAGCCCTGGCCGCTGCAAGAGCAAACGCCCTACCCGCTGGGCTATATCGCTCTGGCCCCAGTTCATCATTTTTAAACTTGATATCATATTCAAGATTTTAGGTGCCAGAGCAATACTACAACACGTAGGGACATTTGCTTTGACCCAGGTTCAACCCCCACCACCCCATATAGTACCCTGAGCACCACCAGAAGTGACCCCTGAGCTCAGAGCCAAGAGTAAGCCCTGAGCATCACAAGGTTAAAGCTAGCAAAAAGCTTAGCAAGATTCTATTTTGGTGAGGGTTGGGGGTGTGGGGAAAGGAGGATGTCATACCCCGAATGTGCTTACTCCTGGCACTGGGCTTAGGGCTTGCTCCTGATGTAACCAAGATTCTACTTTAAGAAAAATGTCAAAACATTTCTAGTTTCAAACCAATGTCTAATCGCCTTTTAAGGACATGATGCCTTAATTAAGACTAATGCTTTAATATAAGTAGTATTCATATCATCTCACCAAATGTATTAGAAGTGGGGGAAAAAGCAGATCATTCACAAATTATATAGAACTTCAAACTGCTCACAGAATTCATTACCTTAGGTGAGTGTTTCATCAATATGTCACCTGGATATGCTGAGAAAATTGCTCACAGCCATGCTGCTAATTTGATAGGTGATGAACAATTTTTTCATTATATATGCTCCTAATAAACAGTTCCTATGGAAACAATTATACTCTACAAAAGACAGGTTAAAAAATAACCCCATGCTGCCAGAGCACTTACATACCATAAGAAAGCCATAATTATTTTCTAAATTAAAAGTTTGCCTGAGAATAAAAGATTTTTGAAGGACAAGGACAGAATTGCAGTTTTCCTCGTGGAGGTTTAGAGTAGGTCTAGGAGGCCAGTGAAAACAGGTGGTGTAATTTGAGATATATTCAGCTTATAACCAAAAACTCAGTCTTTCAGGATATGATAGCTTTTCAAGAGTTCAGCATTTCAAGGGGTGGGGGTGTTGACAATAGATTGTGAAGACTCTTGTATATAATTATCATCACAAGGCAGTCGTGCTGTGAATTTGAAAAATAATTATTCCAGTTTTTTTAAAATACAGAAGTAGCCAGAGAAATAATTAAGACAGAATCATCTTACAAGATAGCAAACAACTGGTGGAGGGATGGGTGCTGAAACACTATAAAACTGAAACCCAAACATGAACTTCTTTGTAATTGTATATCTCACTGTGGTATAATAATAATATATATACATATATATAAAGGCCTAAGGGGAAAAAGCAAACAAAATAGAAATTCCCAGTCTGTTAGATTCTTGACAGTAAGCTTTTGTAGTTCTCTCTCAAATATACAGCCCATTGCTATAAAGAATAAAAAGTAGCTTTTTCTGCAGGAAATAAAATTCCTTATGGTAAGCCCCTGAGGTACCAAAGGGTGGTTCCTCCCCACAAAAAAGTCCTTATCTTGAAAAATAGAACAAACATAAGTACATCGAGCCATATATGATTCAATACATAATAAGAGTATGTGTGAAGCATAAAAGGAACACAGAAGAAATCCCTTCACGGTTTTCTGAAAACAACTCTTTGGAAACTATTATCTTTGGAAATGATTTTTTTTTTTTTTTTTGGGTCACACCCGGAGACGCTCAGGGGTTACTCCTGGTTCTGCACTCAGGAATTACTCCTGGCGGTGCTCGGGGACCAAATGGGATGCCGCTGGGCCGGCACAGGCTGGCCACGTGCAAGGCAAACGCCCTACCCACTGTGCTATCACTCCGGCCCCTGGAAATGAATCTTAAGAAATGAGTGGGATCTTAACAGGTATAAAGAAAGAAATTACAAATATTCTAAAATTCATATGAAAACAAAGGGCAGGAGGGCTGGAGCAGTGTTCTAGCAGGTAAGAGTCTTAGCTTGCATTAAGTCAACCTAGATTGAATAACTATGTATGTGAATCACTTGAAGCAGTTTTATAATGCTATGGGAGTTCATTTTTATGATCTTCTGAATATGCATATCTTTGGGCCTCTGTCATTGATCCATTTTGTCAGTCTGCTGAAACTAATGTTTCTTTGCAAGAAGTGCATATTTCCCATCACCAGTGTCCCCAGTTTCTCTCCCTACCCCAACCTGTGCTATGACAGGAACTCCCCCCCTCTCTGTCTCTCTCTCTGTCTCTCTGGCTCTGTTTTTCTCTCTGTCTCTGTCTGTCTGTCTCTCTCTCTCTCTCTCTCACACACACACAGAAACAAGATATTTTATATCAAATTGAATTTCTGTGAGGGGTAACCAAAGTCACTTCTTTCATTACATTTTGGTGATTCTGAGTTAAGCAGAGTCATTCACAATATGACTGATTCTACCAAATACAAAGTTAGAAACAACCCTTTTTCTTTGCGCCAGGGCTGTGGAATTGTTTTAGTATTGCATTCTTTATCCAAAATAGTGCTTTTTTTTTAAATGAAAGTTCTTTTGGCTGCAGTATTGCTAAGAGCACTTACAGAAGAAACATTAGCTTCAGCAGCACTGACAGAAAATGTATCAGTGAACCAGGCCCAAAGATGAATGTTAGGCAGATCATGAAAATGAACTCCCCATAGCATTATAAAACTGCTTCAAATGATTCACATACATAATTATTTCATCATCTAGGTCATCATCTAACAATTTCTCTTAATATTGCCACAGAACAAAACTGCTAATCCTCTGTAATATTGGTGGTATGTAGCTTGGCTTTTCTTATAAAAACTGTAGAATTTCCTTCACTTGATCACTTGACATCCCGCTATTCATCGATTTGCTTGAGCAGGCGCCAGAAATATTTCCATTTGACCCTATCACGTGGCAGCGTAGCCCAATGGCATCTCGTTGCTTCAGGAATACAAAGAGCCTCAAAACGTTCGTTCAGGATCTTGACAAAGAAGTCTGACCATCTTGTAGGTGGGCAGCCATGTGATCTTTTGACATCCCGTGGGTTCCAGTCGGTAACAGCTCTAGTCCAGCGGTCATCTCCAAATCACATTACATGTCCAGCCCATCTGATTTTCGATGCCTTGGCAAACGAGACAGCGTCCCTGACTCTGGAACAGCGACAGAGGTCGGAGCTCCGAATTCCTTCTTTCACTTAAGTGAGGCGTGATATTCCAAGCATAGCTCTTTCGATTCCTCTTTGGGAGACTCGAATAGCATTCTCATCCTGCTCTGAAGCATATGTTAATGCAGGGAGAATGGTGGAGTTGAAGAGATGTGCCCGGAGCTGGAGGTTCTTTGTCTTTTTTAGCTGTTTCTTCGATGCTTTTGAAGGCATTCCATGCTGCTCTCTTCCTCCTGCGCAGCTCAGGTTTTAGGTCGCTCATCATGTTGACTTCTCGACCTAGGTACACATAACTGCTGCATTCAGAGATGTTTGTTCCATTGAGAGTGAATGGGGCCTCTGGAACTAGTTCATTTTTCATGAACATAGTTTTGCTGAGATTCAGCTGTAGACCTATCTTTCCACATTCTCGTCGAAGTCAGCCAGCATTTGTGCCGCTTGGCTAATGTTTGGTGTTATTATAACGATGTCATCAGTGAAGGGGAGTGAGTGGTTTCCGACCATTATCTTCACTCCCATTCCTTCCCATTCTAATTGTCGCATGATGTTCTCGAGGGTGGCGCTGAAGAGTTTTGGTGAAATGGTATCAATCCCCCTGCCAAACCCCTCTTTTGACATTGATGATTACTTCTTTGTAGAATGGTGAGATCCTGGTGGTGAATCCGTAATACAGCTCACAAAGGATCTTGATGTATTGGGTTTGAACGCCCTGTTTGGCTAGGGCTTCAATGACTTCAGTCTCCAAAGAATCAAAGGCTTTCTTTAAATCAGTGAAAGTGAGACAGTGGCATCTTGAACTCCCTACAAATCTCAGTGAGCTTGGTTACCGTGTGGATATGGTTGATTGTGCTGAATCCTTTCCGAAGCCAACTTGCTCACATGGTTGCCCTTCATCTAATGTTCTGCTAATCCTGTTCAGGATGACTCGAGTGAACAGCTTGTAGATGACAGACAACAGGCAGATGGGGCGATAGTTGCCAATGTTGTGAATGTCTCCCTTCTTGAACAGTAGAACTGTCTTGCTGGTTTTCCAATGGGAGGGCACCTTGTATTCGGACAGGTAGCGTGTGAAGAGCCGAGCCAGTGTATTGATGAGTACTGAAGGCAGTAATTTCCTTGCTTGAAAAATGTGGCAATTTATTTTCTGTAGTTTGTTTTACAAAATGAACTTTAGGGAGTCAGAGAGATAGTACAATGAGTAAGGCATTGGCTTGCAAGCAGCCGACCCCAAGTTCAGTCCCTGGCAACCCTTATGGTCAACAGAACCTTGCCAGAAGTGACCCTTCAGCTCAGAGCCAGGAGTAAGACCTGAGCACAGCCATATGTGTGTGGTCCAAAAATAACAACAGCAACAAAAATATAAACAAACTAAATATTGATGGCACCCACAGATGGAATATATCCCATTTACAAAGGTCCTCTTTTTTCCCATTTCTTTGCCTCCAGTCACAAAGCAACAGAATGTCAAAAGCATTTGGTCTGCCAACAGACAGCTCTTGTGATCTTTGGTATTGTTCAAACAGAAGGTCTTAAAGTTCATTTGATTTATTGTATTTTTATACTTTTATTACAGTCTGTAGAGACTCATGCAAATACCCTGCCAGTTTTGAAATTGAAGGTTGTTCTGTGAACTATGCGGTGAATATGGCATAGTTGGAAAAATCACCTTTTAAGCATGTAGCAAATTCAAGGTATCTGCCTATCACAGAAGAAGCACCATCAGTAGCATAGGCCAGATATTCTCATGCATAGTATCTTTCTCATAAAAGTACCTCTTTCAATTTGTCATTATACAAATATCTGACTTAAGCCGTCACTCATACCGTTTTCTGGCAACCACTTTATCAGTTTGCAAAGCAAACTTGCTAACTTTTAACTAAGATGTAAATTAATTTCAATATCTTCTGCCAATTCATCAACATTCCTCAACTCGGATGAATTTTAAGTAATCCATTTAATCATTTTGTGACAGTTGAAGTAAGAGCAGACACTGCCAGCAAAATCCAGGAACCCCCTTATAGTGTGGCTTTCCTTCACTGGGTATCAGTTTAAATAACTCAGAAGATGCAGTTAAGCCCTTTTCACTTAAAACTGATTTGGAGATGGAAGGAAAATACAGTGTAGGGAAGCAGTGGTTCAATCCCTGATACCACATGGCCCACAAGCATCAGCAGTAGCAGGCATGGAGGCCCCAGCACTGCTAGAATGATCCAGGTAAGCCCTGGCACTACAGGGCCAAGCAGCACGGCACCCTCAGCCTTCTCACTGAGTTGGCCCAGTAGGCCAAGCGTAACCAGTGGGGGCCCCTAGGCCTCCTGAACATCATCGGGGATAACCACTATAATAAAATCTGGAGAGATAGTATAAGTATTAAGGTGTTTGCCTTTCATATGGCTGACATGGGTTTGATTTCTGGCACTGTTCAGAAATCATGTTATTCCCCAAGCATGCCAGGAGTGTTCACTGGACAGGAGTAAGCCCTAAGTATGGTGGGTGTTGCCCTATAACAAAACAAAATAAATTAGCAAAAACAACTTTTTTTTATTTGTTTGTTTCATTTCATTTATTTGGGATTTCAGACGAGCTCTGCCAGTGTTTAGAGCTTACTCCTGCAGCAGGGATCTTTCGTGGTATAACTCAGAGAGCCGTAGGTGGTGCTGGGACTAAAGCCAGGTCAGCTGCATGTGCAGCAGGAGCCTACCCGCTGCTGTGTCTCCAGCCCCAAGTAAAACCAATTTCTAAGCAGACATTCCCTTTAACATAGATCTTTTCAAACTTTCTTGAAAAGCTCAAATATTCTGGTGGTTTATCCCTTGTCTTTATGAAATTTTTTCCAAGTGCTTCTGCATCTTAGATGGAATAGTCTCATTGTAAAGCATAGCCATGCACATCAGTGCTAAAGTTTTAGTGGAGTCTTTCCATGGTGAAATAAATATGTAGCCACGGTACTTGACTAAGTACTGCTGACATTTCTATTTTGCAGAGGTATCCATATCTATATACAGATACATATATATATATATATTTAATATGATATAGATGCTAATTTTACTTAGATTTGTAACTATAAATAAGATCACTTCTCAAAAATGTAACAGTGTTAGAACATCTATTTCTTTTTAATTTTTTTATTATACCACCGTGAGACATACAATTACAAAGGTGTTCACAATTGGTTCTTGGTAATACAGTATTCCAGCACCCATCCCTCCACCAGTGCCCCATTTCCACCACCAATGTACCCCCACCCCCTCCCTCCCACCCCCAGGCTGCCTCAACAGCAGGTAGTCCGGTTTCCTCTCTTTCTCTCTCTGTCTCTCTCTCTCTGTCTCTGTCTCTGTATCTCTCTCCCTCTTGTTTTACACATTGTGGCTAGCCCTGCAGATATTTAGAGTTTATCACTTAAGTCTCTTTGTGTATATTCAATGGTAAGTTTTAATCTGCCGTTACCAAGTTTTAGAACATCTAAACAAAGACAAATAAAAATTGTCTGATCCCAATCTTAGGATGAGAAGCAACTGAACACAACAAGCATAAAAATGTAGCAACCTCAGAACTAAAAATACCTGTAGATTACACAAAGCTAGCGCACCCTTCAGTATACTTTTGAAGAAATACTTGCTCAAAAAAATGGCACCCCACACCCTAATACTGTTTAGCCGTGCATTTTGCACCTGGCAAACAGGATTCTGGGCTGACTGAAAAAAGCTGTGGAGAGCAGAAGTGGAAGGTGGAGGAGGTGGAAGTTGGAAGTGAGGAAATAGAAATGGAAGGAGAAGGAAATAGACATGAGAGGAGGAAGCGGAAGGAGCATGTCCTAAATGCGCTCATGGCAGCCCATTCATGGGAAGCATGCTGTTTCTCTGTGTACCTTGCTTCTCTGTGTCCCATTTTCGCTCTTTCTCTTGTTATTTTTTTTTCTATCTTCACTTCTCACTCCCTTTGAGCCCCAGACTCATTTTGTGCTCCTCAAGCCCATCCCCACCACCAGTTGGTGATGTTCACCTGCTTGGGGACCCAAGAGAGCTTATAGCCCCTGGCTGGGAAGCATTGCTCTCAGGGACAAGGAATTAACTAGAACATAAAGGAAACAGGAGGTGAGTACAGTGCTCGGTACACACATTGTACCTGGAAAGACAAAGGAAGGGGCGAAAAGGTGAGGGAAAGGCCCAGAGGACAGAGCCACCAACCAAAGAAAATTATTTCCGAACCTTGCAAGCTAATGGAATTTAGCCAGTTGAATTCCAAAATTGCTTTTGACTGATGACGCCTTTTATATTTTTAAATTTACTTTCTCTCATTGTGAATCATAATGTCTACAAATGACATTCTGTACTTGTCTCTCCATTGTATTTTGGAGAGATTTTGGGAGAGAGCAAATAACATTTTTATGGTTTCATGAGTTTACAGATTAAGAATTTTCCCCAGAATGGACACGGAGTCTCAACCATACTGGAAATAGATGATTAAAACATTTGAGACTTATCGTAAAATTTGGACCATGATGTTTTATGTTCCAAACTTTAAGTTTTTTTTTTTGCTTTTTTGGGTCACACCTGGCGATGCTCAGGGGGTTACTCCTGGCTCTGCACTCAGGAATTACTCCCGGCAGTGCTTGGGGGATGCCGGGGATCGAACCAGGGCCAGCATAGGCCGGCCATGTGTAAGGCAAACACCCTACCTGCTGGGCTATCACTCTGGCCCACAAACTTTAAGTTAATGCTGTCATTATTGAGATTTTGGTGGAGAATATGGGCTGAGGCATATATATTTTGCCTGCTAGCGACATATGAGTCTTTGGGCTGTAAACTTTGGTAAGCTAATGGCTCCCAAATTTAGTTATTTTCTATTTCCAGACCATGTAAACCATACATGGCAAAGTGGCTTTGTGTTGGGTGACACGCCCTACTGAGCCTTAGGCTTCTGGCTACACTTAGCTAATGTGAAGAGGTACTTCCCTGTCTTTAGGGAATCTCCGGACCAGACACAATGGCAGCTTGGGCAGAATTGGATTGATTTCATAATTTTATACGGCATAAATATTCATATGAATATTATGAATCTTGCTTACCCCGGTTCTGTGCTCTTCCTACTCACACAGGTCCCCGCGAGGGACATACATGTAGATTATTCCAAGAGTACTTGGCATGTTGGATCAACCATAACATAATCAGTCCTCCTAGTTCAAAGAGACATGCCAGGGCACCTCCAGGCAAACTGACTGTCTCTGATTCTAAAGTTAATGCCAAAGTGAATTATTCTGACAGATTTTGGACCTTAGTGGGATCTAGAATTGTTGTAGGCAGGCAGAAGGGGGCGCCACATGGCAATGGATTCCTGGGGAGGAGCTCCAGAGCCACACCTGATTGAAAGCCGGAAACCAGACTGATGGGACCATTATCAACAATAGACCCTGGAGGAAGGAAAGGCCAAAAGGAAATGTAAATCTCTGAGGGAGATGAATCATCCTTCCTGCCCAGGACCCAGCTCAAGGAAGACCCCAAAACATTCCAGTCAAAGGGGGATAAAAGCCCATTCAAAGATCAAGGGGCTCTCCGCCTTTGGAGCAGCCGCGTTCTCCCTTGAGCGCGTTACTCTTTCCTTTCTTTCTCTCCCTCCCCTCACCTAAAACCTCCTCAATAAAACCTATTTTACTTCACTGCTCGTCGACTCCTGAAAATTCTTTTTCTGCGAGGGAAGACAAGAACCTGAGGCAGACCTGGGTAAGGCCTAGGACTGACTTTCCTTTCCTGCAAAGAGCAATTCCTCGCTCCAGCCTGAGTCCGTGGCTCCCGAGAAACCTCGGGTGGTGGGGGATCAACTCCCGTGCCTAGAGATCAAGCGGACCTCAGGCGTGGCTTGACGGCCACCCGTGGGGCTGGTGGGGCTCAGGCCCACGCCGTGCGGGGGCTCACGCAGACTTTATCAGTCCTTAGCTGCCGCGGGTCGGTGGCAGGCGGCTGGGGAGAAAGCAACCACTCCCCCTTCCGGCCTCACTAAGTCACCCGTGGGGTCCCTGCAACAGAATCTGGAATCAGCTGGTTATATATTCATGGTAAGAAGTATTAATGCCATTCTCTGCAAATTACATTCTAAACTGCTTTCTGGTTCAGAGATGCAGCCCCTCCCCCCTCTGCTAAAGGGCCCACCTGAAAATCTGCATTTCAATAGGGTCATTTACCTGGCTTCCTCTCTAGATTGCCCAGCCCACAATGGGCTGGGCTGGAAGGTTTTGTCCGGCTTCTGTCTATAAAATAAGCTAGGAGAAAGGGCTTTTTGGCCCTTTTGGCTTCTCTTTGCTCTCTGCTTCTCCTCTTCGCCTCTCCGTTCTCTTCCCTGCTAGGCCTTAGCACGTGGTAGCTATCTTGGCCTAGGATTCTAAACAAAAAAGTGGCGGCCGGGCCCAGCTAGAAACCTAAAGTCCAGGGTTTTCCTGTTACTGGATTGTATACCAGAACCTGTGAGAGTAAAGTTTTAAAACTGCGCTGGACTCCTGAGTTTTCATCCATTCCCCACCTGCTACAGAGATAGAAGGGAACTCGTTTCCTGATACCATTGGGACCCCAGCAGCTCCCTGACAACTTTGAAGATGTGATTAAGGTAAGATTGTGAGATAAGATACTATTCTGGTAATACAAGGTCCATTGTAGGAGGGATACAGAGTGATCAGACACTGGAGCAGAGGCTACTTTAATATGTAACCATAAGCAAAGCATGCATGCAATTTCTAGAAATTGGAAATGGTAAGAATGTCCAGATGGATCTTAGCCCTAATGATGCTTGTAATACTAGTCCCGATAGTGATTAGGGACCTCTGCCTTTAGAAGTAGAGGAGAATAAATTTGCATCGTATTAGTCCTCTTTGTGGCACTTTGTTATAATAGCAAAAGGAAATGATTTCAGAAAACAACATAACAGGAAGCACATCTTACATACTGTGCCATAATGAAGTTCTTTGTCTCTGACTTAGAAGCCTTGTGTCTTCTACCAGTATCCATGAAAGTATGCAGGCTACCTTGTTAGCTTGCAAGAGTAATAAAGTTGCAAACTTCTTCATTCTTTATATTTAGCTCATGAAAATGGTGGCATAGTAATAGGGTATTTTTCTAACTTGTAAGTATCCTTCAGTCTTTTGATTAATATATCTACTTTGAAATAAGATAGCACAGAACTGGAGAGATAGTAACAATTAATAGATAATTTTCTATTCCTTTTTAATTTATGTCCATATATAAATTATTTCTTTCACTATTTGTCTTTCTCCTTTTGACTTACTTTACATAACATGACACCTTCTAGTTCCATACCAGTTGTAGCAAAATGCAAGATTGGTCTTTTTTATAGCTGTGCAGTCACTTTTTAGTTTGATGGAGCTCCATGTCCCCATTGGATCTGATCATTAAACACCCTAGAAAGGTCAATATTATGGAGAATTCTGTCTTTTCCTTAATGCATTTTATGAATTTAGGTCTAATGAAAATCTTTCAAAATTGTTTAATTTTCTTTTTGAAAATTAGTTTTTGAAAATTAACTTTGGACTTGAATTTACTTTTGTATATGGTGAGAGATAGGGGTTTCATTTCATTGCATGTGAATATCCAGTTTCCCAATAGTTTTAGAGTCTTAAAAGAGTAACATTTTCCTCAAGACATTATGGGCAAAAGGTTTTTCGTAGAAACACAGAATATATTTTTTTAAAGGTGAAAGGAAAAAATGCTGCTGGTGTGTGGGGGAGAAAAAAGATAGATGTGTGAAAATTAAGGACCATAGAAAATTTCTGTGTAATCAAAGGCATTTATTTTTTTTCAGCTTAAGCAAAACATGGTGAAAAAGTTTATAATGAAAATGCCAACCAGAAATCAGTGACTGGCAATGCATGCAGCTGCTTGTGTGTACAAAACCAAAGTGTGCCCAATACTAGTGTTCCAATTTAGCTCCTCCATAAAATTAACTTTGTGTTTCTATACCACTACCACCCCTACCCAAAAAATATCTGCTGGTGGAGTTTTTTACAACTCATTGCCCTGCTCAACTCAAAACTATACATCAAGGTGACCATTGCCTGTATATCTACCAAGTATGGTAGATATGATGGTAAAGAGCAATTGTCATGTTTAGTAACAATAATTTGACCAGGCACAGATACACCAACATAGAGATACACCGAAGGTATTTTACCAACTCAGCTGACAACATTCTCAATATATTTTGAGATGTATCATGCCATCCACCATGGATCAAGACATTCTGGGGTATCAGGCAGGTCTGTCCCAGATTTGGACATGAATAGGTGGGGATCCTCAGAAAAGCTATTCAGGTCAATAGA